>VOPJ01015540.1:4209-100300 GCA_014673585.1 Semibalanus balanoides | reverse complement strand
GGAGGCGGAGGCGGAGGCGGAGGCAGCGGAAGCTGGTGCAGCGGAGGCAGCACGGACGGGGATGTACCTATCGATGCACTTTGTGACGTTATTGACGACCGTGAGTGATGGCCATATGGGTTTGTGTTTATTTGTTATTGTTCATGTTTGTTTTGGACAGCGAGCACTATACTACAGGTGTAACTGCACGGAAATTGGCTCAGGTAACAAAGGCAGGCTTCCCGAAAGCATCCAGTCATGGCACATTGTTTTATGTCAAAGATCTTGGCTCACGAAGTATGACATGAGAGTGGAATCCAAAGGGAAATGACCTAACGCCTGAAGCCACCACGGAAGAGGCGGCATCTGAAAAGACGAGGTGGGCTTTCAAGCGAATCAGACCATCAATCACGAACCAAGTCACGGCCCAGCATGGAAGCGAAACCAAACTCGATCCGGCAGTGGCCCAAATCACCACCCAAAACCCGTGCAGCCTTGAGCCATGAACCATGACCGTGAACTGCACAGGATAATACACGACGATGAATTAGTCATCGAGGGATTATGACGTCACGACGGCACTGCCCCAGTCACGGCGGGGTTTCAACATATCTAAGCTGGCTTTATCTTAGGTATTTCGGGAAAATAAAAATACTTAGTAAGGCCGTCATTAAAAATGAACGGGAAATGCACAGTAAATGTCAACTAACATGTGAAACAAGTAGCATTTTTAACGTCATTTTATAATCTAAAACCACCCGAATTTAAACATTTTACTTCAGTTATTCGGTGCCGGACGCCGGTTATATACCTACACCATATTATTGGGCTGCTATCTAACCTAGATGAGACGTTGATCAAACCTGAGTTGGACAATGGAGGCTTGAGCTTGCATCTCTAACCACAATCGACCGATCACAGCTCAACGCCAGATATGTAACGCTAGCCGATTCACGACTTGAGTCATGTAGCGACTCGTTTATCGACTCCAATCCAACTTGTCACACGCCACATGCCCATCCACCATCCAGATCACTCGCCCAACCCGACATAACACACCTTACACAACTCCTAGTCGTGACTTACGTCAGATCGACCCCCTCCCCCGCTAACTGATTGTCATTCAAGCCTGTCCACCCAGTCCACCCTGACGTAAAATATCAACCCTGCAGCGAAACGAGGTCATTTTCCGGATATAGCCTTCTCCACAAATCACAATCCCCGATCGACCGGCATTAGCAGCCCCAGTCAATGCGAAATAAATCGCCGACAGTTATTAGAAGGCCCAAGCCAGCCGGCGCGGCGGTGACCAATAACCTGTTCGCTACCCGCGATACCCGTTGGGCGACATAGGCACTGGGGCACGAACGCCACATGCCTGGCGAACCCAGAGTCCCTGCTCACAGCAGCGAAACACGCCCCGGCCCCTAGATCTCCGTCACCATCCGGGCATCGCCACCGCATTTTACTCAGCCGACTCCGCAACAGCATGCAGACAGCATATGCAGCCAGCGGTTCTCAACCCTCGCCGCGCGGCCAGCACGGCAGCCGCGCGGCCGACGACGAGCCCAAGTCGGAGAGACTCATGAGTTTGAGAGCCACTGGTCGTACCCAGTCCCCGGCGTACCCAGTGACTTGTCCGGTTGTTTCGTCAACAGGCGGACCCGGCTCGAATCAGGCCGGTCAATGGGGTCCCCGCGCAGGTCTCCTGTTGTCGGAGGCCCGCGTCGCGATGTCACCTGGTCCTCGCGACGCGACCGGACACGTGAGGTCACTTCCAGCACCGCCCGCTACATGCCTACATGGTTACATACTTGGTGCGCGAAGACGGCGGACTACAGAGTACGAATGTCACGTGAGTTCGAGTGGAGAACACTTCTTATCGGAGGGCGGGGCGTGCAAACAGCTCACCACGCGACCGTGACCGATACGTCGGGGATCGATTGTAAAGGAAGGCTTTGCGGCTGCAGAAGCTTACTGCTGCGACCATCGCTATACGAGAGTGGCTTGCAGGCAATGGGTTTCGGGAGTGGTGGTTTTGCCGGAATCGATAGGTTGGCGAGTGGAACTCTAACTTAGATGTGTCACGATAAGCCGCATGCTTTGGGAACGTTCGATGTCCGTGAATCATTTTATTGTAATGAAACAATAAATTATCGTGATATGAGTCAACAACAGACTTCATGGAAAATTTTCGGAGCGCAGAACCAAGCAAGACAGATGCTGTGGCCGGATATAAAAACTGCAGTTCGTACAACTTGATTTATGTCTGTGCAGAGACTTAAACATGCATCTGCGCTTCCAACAAACATTCCACTTGAATATCACTGAGACACACTATCTCCTCAGCTATTTGTCGAGAGTCACCCACCCACAACCTGCCACTCATGGTCGGGTTCGAGTCTCTTAGTTTCAGTCGATGTTTGCAGATATATTGACGTCTTTACAAAACACAGACATTCGCTCCCAGTGACCGTACCAACAACACTACCACGGACACTTGTGGCGCATTGCTGCTCTATTTATGTGCATTCAGCTAAAATACGGAGGGTTTCGCTATAAAAAGGATTACTGCCCTCGTGGACGACTGGGAGTCGTGGCTTTTTGCGGCTTAAATTAAGCATTGCATCAGCGTTTCTGTTTTTCCATTGTTTAATGTAATAAACAAATGTAAATAATGTATTACAGGAAAATGCCAGCGATGTGTATCGGCACATCGATCTTTTTAGGTTCAGCCATGATCGTGTGTCCAGTTTTGGGCAGACAAATAAAAATGGACTCGCTCGTCCTTCGCCGTTTAAGGCATCTTACTGGTATGAAATCATCAACCCAAATATAAAAACTTAACTGTTTATGAAATTGAGTACTGTTTGCGAGAAACGAATATCATAATCGTCTTCGGCAGCAATAACTTCATATTTTGAACCATAGGGAGCGTACATTTGACCAACTTTGGGAAGGTGGGACTTGGGAGTGTCTCTTTAAGACAACAAAACAAACCGGTAGATAATAAGCAGGTGATAATCTTTCAGATGCGCCAGTAAAAACAGAAAACAGTTTCGTGACAACACACTTCAAGAGGACCCGCACTTTGATAGTCTTGCAATTTTAACATCAGTTTAATCACTCGCTTCAGAAAGAATCCTTTGCGTTGGCACAGTTTTGTTTCCCTTCAGCCAGTGTTATAAGGCGCCTCTCTCCATCGTTGACTTTGAGTTTTGACCTTGTGTGACGTGAACCCACTCGTCTTGTCATCTATTACATTTGGCAATATCAGGCCAATAATGCATTGAGCCAAATAGCAGCGTAGCTTACCAACAGATTGGAACTGAAAAGTGACAAAGCGATAAGACCAGTTAAGAAAATCTGCTATAGCGCAGACATGACGCAGCGAAGGGCACCTATATACATTATCTATAGTAGGTACACTAGTAATGGAGGTTAGCACACACAGTGCAAATACTGGAAGTCACCTAGCTTCTCCGACATTTATCTAGAGTCATCTAGAGTCACATAGAGTGACAGTGAGTCACCGAATGTTACCAGTCTCACCAGTGATGATGATGATGATTTGGGCTTTGGGGCGCCGCCGCACTACTTGGGTTATGTGGTGCATGCTTGCTGCTAGCACAACAGAGTCCAAGAGACAGAGTCGTTCAGTTGACGCGCTCAGTTCAGGAGAGGTGTTCTCAGTCTAGAGATGCAAAAAATATTCAAATACAGGAACCGGCACCGCCACCGCCACCGCTCATAAATGAGTTGGCATCGACATTAAGCCCGGCCACATGTGGCAGCAGTGACCAGCACTAGCTAGGCCCGGCAGCCAGCAATCTGCATTTCTACTTCCTAGTATATTAAACTATATGTTAACCCCCGACCTTGTGCTAAGCCCGGTATGAGACGTACAAGCCTGAGTTCAGACCCAACTTCAGGCCCGCTGGGCCTGAATTTGGGCCCGGCGCCTACTCCGTGGTCCTGAAGTTTGCATCTCTAGTTCTCACCGTCCAAGTTCAAAGTGAACTCTGATGTTGCATCCATCCTCCCTCATCTTCTAAGAGTTTTGATCAAATCAATATGGATGACAAAAAAAAATGAATGTTTTGTATGGATCGCTTTCCGAGGTCAGGACCCGCGCTAAGCAGAGCTTGTTGAGCAGGTCCTGACCTCACCACCCGATCGCGCAATTCCCGTTGGCCGGCATAATTTAGAGACGAAAGTTGTACGTGCCCGACATACCTGGACACGGTCCACCTGCTCACTGACGTCACCTGGCACTTGAGTGGCGACCGCTGCCACCGGCCGCAGGCCATCCCCAGTCAGGAGCAAATAGCGAGCGCCGAAGCGACTCGAACCCGGGCTGCCAGTACCGGGATAGGTTTGAAGTCCAGCGCTCTCCCACTGAGCTACAGAGGCGGACTAATAAAACCACAACCAAAGGACAATAAGACACAGCCTAATGAAGCCATGCAAGCCTCGACACACACACACAGAACATGGAAAATAAGACAGTTTTTCTCATTAAAGGGAGTGTGCCTACTCTTTTGAAATGTCAAATATATTTTTATTACGGTAAGAAGCTACTGCTTTGATTATTGGTTACGATAAAATGTCACGTCTGGAGCCCTTTTTAGTTGAATTTTTTACTTATTTTTTCTGTTTGCATTTGTTTGTTTCAAACTCAAAAACGATTAGTCAACTATAAACAGAGTAGTAGCGAAAAATGTATATAATGGCGCACTGGCAGAGCTAACAATATATGCAGCGTTGTAATTTAAGACAATGCTTCTAGTGCGAAAGCTCTCTGGCGACTATTTGCATAATTAATATTCTGCCAAGAATGTGATTGGCGACTTGCGAATATCTCAGCAACTAAAGTGATTCTGGGGAAATGAAGCACATGGCTAAATTCAGAAAAATATGGTCTACAGACTTAGTGTCAACAACTCCACATGACCAATGTGAGTAGGCACACTCCCTTTAAGGGTGGTTTTAAAAGTGGAACAACTCCCTGAAAAAATATGGATAGCAAAAGCATTAATTCCTCAAACATCACTTGCGAACAGCACCACAAAATGAACCAGGTAGCAGCCGCACGCTCACTTTCTCCTCTCCCTATCGGCTGGTAAGCATCTACTGGCTTATGTAGCCCAAGAGAGAAAGGCTCCCCAGGAAGCTCTAGGCCACTGGGGATCTCCACCGGAGCTATTTGTAACCGGTAATATATTTCAGCCGTCACCCGGCGCCAGCCCTGCAGAAGAAGCGACTATTTGGCAGTCAGATCGGCTGGCTTCCTCTGCGGCAGAATTCCCGGTAACCCAGCATCCCCGGCTTAAAAGCTAAGGTGGCGCAGGCGCCTCTGCATGAAATGTGTGGATTCAACTTCGCGACGAACCAGTCTGTGAACAACCGGAAAGCTGGAGTTATGTCCACCTTTGACGGAAAGACACAGCGTCATAGGTGCACCGTCTCAGTGCATGCATGTTCCCCGACTTGACAGTGGACACATCACACAGCCCAGGGGACACGGAGAGATGACTTGGACGACTGCCAGCAGCAGACCATATACATACACAGTAGGTGCACACCACCGGAGAACGGCGGGCGTACTCAGCTGATTTGGCTGGCAAAGCTCTCAGGACGAGCTGCTGCAGCTCCGGGTCGAACACAGCCCTTAGCTGTCGCAGCGCCAGAGCTGTGAGCTTATATCTGCGGCTTGGCTTAGAGCGACAGGTCAGCCAGCTGGGGAGGGATAAACCAAGTGGAGGAGAATTTGGGGAATGGAGCCAGCGAGCCCTGCAGCAAGTGGATGTCACCAGGCACGTGGTCAAGGGGCGGCCCCTGAGCAGGCTGCTTGGCTCCTGTTCAGGTCAGAGGGCCGGGGGCCCCTGAACTTCACAAAATAAAGTGGCCGAAATCCGTACAGTTTTTCGTTGTTTTCTTTGGGGGGCTTTCAACGCTCGGGATTTTTTTTTTGGGGGGGGGCGCCGCCCCCCACTCCCTGAGCGATGATGATGATTGGGGTTTTAGGGCGGACCGTCAGCGAAGGTCACATGCCTTGAACGGAATCCTGGTTACGTCAAAACGTCTTTGGTAAGTTCAGAAACATTTGTCATTAAGAAAATACGATTGAGCACACAGGTGTCTCATAGCCCTTGAATACAACATAATTATAAATGTCATTTATATTTGCTGTGTAAATTCCACCGAAGTGATTACTTCGCCAGTTCAGATTTAAGAGCATATTTGGAGGCAACGGCATCGCCACGGCTTCAGAGTTACAAGGGACATATGTCAAATTAGAAGGGACTAATCCAAGTGCACGTGTACTTTAACATGGGACCCTATTAGGGATGGCTGAAAATTACAAGGGACAATGTCCATTGGGTCCCCAGTGATGGCACAGCCCATGTTTAAAGGCATGCCTGAATCATCATCTAGTGACGTATTTCACAGATAACCCTGCTTCCGTTCCAATGTCGTGCTGATTTGTGACGTCATTGATGTCGCTCCGTGTCTTTGTGTCGCATCACAATGCCGCAGCACGGCCGGCATTGATGCCAGATCGATAGCCCCTCTATTGGCCCCGGGCCAGGTCATCCTTCGAGCTGGTCGGACCTTCAGGTCAAGCTAATTGGGTCTTCAGGTCGAGCTAATCGAGCCTTCAGATCACTTTCTGCGTCTCGAACCCGCTGCCAATGGGTTGTCATCCAATCTTTTCTCCTGGCACAACAGTGATGGTGGCGAGAGAGGGGTTTGTGACTAGGGGAACCAATAATTATTTGCGCTGTGAATTTGCCAAAATATGCATATTTGTGGGGGGCAGCTTTATGTCAAACTATATCAAGTGAATGTTGTTAGGCACTAGCAAATTTACAAAATTTGTGTTTAAAGATGACGTTGGTGAAAATTGCAATGATTTCCTCCAAAGCAGCTCGTTTTGGCATTCTGGATGCGTCAGTGATGGCCAGATTTGAACAGTAATTGATTGATCATTGGTCAGTTTCATTGGAAATGAAAAATAAATTACATTTATCATGCATAGTTACAAATAACATTTAACGTTCCTCGTGTGTTGACATAAGCTTTCCTCATGTGTTGACATCAGCTTTCTTCATGTCTTGACATAAGCTATTTGTTCATCCAAGCGAAACAAACGAAAATGGAAACAGCGAACTATTCCATGCCTCACTTCGGCTAGTTGCTTTTGATGAAAGGGACGCTCATCATCCTTTACATCTTGACATAAGGCCTCTTCTAAGATTTTGCGCTGGGGAGGAGAATTTCCACTAGCGAACTTCGAGTTTGGGGAGAATTTATATCGTTTCGTCAGTGAAAAATTGATGACCGGGGGTGAGGGGGGGTCACGGGTCGTCACCGCGAAGAATCTTTGAAAAGGCGGGGGTGGAGCGACGAGTCCTCATCGCGAGGAAGATTCGTTAACCGGGCGGCAGACCAATGGAGACAGTTAAACGCATCTTTATCACCGTCGGCTGCGAGGGGTTTTTGCGTTCACTTGGGGGGGGGGGATTGAAGGCACTGCAGGGGACCAATTCCCCCAGTTAACAAGTTAAAATAGGCCCTGCCTCGGCACCAGACTACAACAAAGTCATTTTTAATGCGAATGATAAACATTGCAGTGACTAGTTTGCAAAATAAAGGATAAGAAACATTATGACAGTTAAGTGCTTAACTTTTTAAAAATCTGGAGTACCCTAATAACGGTATATACGTCTGGTCGAGCAAGTAAGTGATTGTTTTCTTCGAGAATCCCCTGGCACAATACATAGTTCATGACTTCGCACTGAAAGGTAGCTGGATTCGGCAGTAACTACAACCAGTCCGACCACAAATCGCTGAAGACAGGAACACGAATGGCTTGTTATTCGGGTGCAGGCTTATTCGGTCTGCACTAACATAGGGGTAGTTTGCCATGCCCGACAAATGCCACCACTACATGAACAGGGGCCTTCGTATGGCGGTGAACAGATTCAGCTCGGGTTGGACGCTACATGCCAGTCGCAAACAAAGATCGACACATGACCTTTGCATCATCACGCAGACTCGGCACGGCACCACAATGGGTGAAGACGTGGGGCTGTCTTTTATTTTTATTAGTCACTCGCCATTTAGCTGCACGAAGGTAGGATGATATTTGCCACACACGATTACAGGTATTCAAAGGAAACTGGTTTGGGTACTACGAGCAATTATTTAAATGAACTTAACTTATTTGACATTATCGCTGAAGGTCTCTGACAAGGGTAGGCCGCGTTGCCACGCGCTCGGGTGGCTGAGCGGAACCTTGGTGGTTTTGACGCGGCGCGAATATATAAGAAGCCAGTGTCAGAGAGTGTATCGGAGGTCCCGGATGTAGCACCATAATACCGAAAGGACGAAAATTATGGCATAACGTGCTGAAAAGGCAAAACGGAATCCATCTTTATGAGTCACTGGATCCAGCTATAGAGGAACGAATGATACCATTCGATTCAGCAAAGTAAAATATATCGGCTGCCTAGGAGGACAAACTAGTTGTCTGCATTGGATTCGACACACTGACCTTGACCCACAACCGACATATATGTTTTTTTTTTTTGCCATAGCTACAGTTTCGATATTTTCTGGAGACCAATAACTTTCAACGTACGTCGTACATCAATGTTCATGGCAAAGGAGCCTTCGGCTCTGTCAGGATATGAACATAAGCAACGTATTAGGCTGTGACACAATTCTATGCTTTATCACATTAAAAATAAAACAAATATGAATGTTTTAAATGAATGGATTTCCGAGGTCACGACCCGCGCTAAGAATAGTTTGTTGCGCAGGCCCTGATGCCACCACCCGATCACGCAATTCCTGTTGACCGGTAGAATTTATAGGCGAAAGTTGTACGTGCCCGACATTCCTAGAAACGGTCCACCCCGCTCACTGACGTCACCCGACCTTGAGTGCGACCGCTGCCACCGACCGCAGGCCATCCCAGTCAGGAGCAAATATCGAGCGCCGAAGCGACTCGAACCCGGGCTGAGGTCAAAAGCCCAGCTCTCCCGACTGAGCTACAGGGGTGGACGTCGTCGTGAAGAGCATGATCACGGGCTTAGCGTAAAAGTGCGGGTGCAGTTTCGTGATCGCGTGTCATGCAGCCTTACGTGGCATGCAGCTTGTGATTCAAGCCACGTCATTTGTGTCTTCGTGAGTCACGAAGTCAAGCTTCGTGACTCCCGGAACTTAGCAGTCCCGGATTTCGTGGCTGTCAACCTGAAACGCTGCGTTATTGTCGCTGTGAGGACGAGGTGGGAGTCTCGCACTCGCTCGCTTTGTCGAAGTACAACATGAACTGGAGTTACAACTGAGCCAGTTATGTCCAGATGAGAGAGCCCGTGTAGACTTGAGTGCTTCACGGGCCCCAATGTACCCTAAACGTTCATGAGTGACTGAGCCCTTGCTTATCTGATATCGTGTACGAGGGACATAGGAATGTCACGAAGAATGTGTGTGTAGGGGGGTAGTGAAACTTTGATCCCGTCTTGAGAGATCCCCCTTCCAATGGAATATTTATTTGCAAATTTTGGCTCTTCTCGTCTTGACGAACCTTTTGCCATCAAATTTGTTATCACCAATTAAAAGAACAGACTTTAGCAACACAAAATGACCAAAAGTGAGGGAGCCGTACGCCCCCCCCCCTCTGTTTCTACGCCTATGTCCTGAACGCTGTGATTTGTATCCAGTTTAATGTACTAAGTAAAAGTCCATGGGGCATGGGCGGGCACTACCCATTATTTTGAAAGCTTTCTTTATTCAGACCTTGTTATCCTTGGATCGCTGGTTTTCCGTCCCCTCTCACACCCGTGCGTGAGTGTGACAGAGGATATAAGATGCCGTCATTTCCGGGCACCGATGACGTCATTAGACCGTCCGGCACAGGTCTCTCATCTAGCCGCCGCCCGGGAGTCGTATCCGTCCTCACGCTCTCTGATCTTTCCGACTCAATTTCATTTAAGAGTCCCAAACTAACGCTGGTGAAACAGGTCATTGTTTAGGTGCCCTGTGTGCGTCTGTGACGGTTACAATATTAAGGTTTGTGACCATGGAACTTTGTAAGCCATGTGATGCTCATTTTGACTCCTGCGTTCATTATTTGAAGCCCAACGTATCTCAAAAACGTGTCACTCTTCCCCTATATATATATTTTTGTAATGTCCCACGCATACTGGGTGGTTATTTATTCAAATTTTTGTGAAATATTCAATCATTATTAATTTTGGAATATGAATTATTTAATCGCCGTTTGATTCACAGATAACATTTTGATATTTGATTTTTCCGATTCAAAGAATCAAAACATATATTTGATTTAATTTATGTTTGATTCAACATGTAAAAATACATATTTGGTGAAATTATATCAAATCAATAAAAATCAAAAGATACTTATAAATCATCATTAAAACATTGTTACAGCAATACTACTTCAGTATGAATCAATACCACAATTTACCAGTGTACTTGAATCTTTAAGAATGGCTTGCATTTTCATTCAATTCAGCCTTGATTTGAGCAGTTTTCATTCTAATCACGATTCATGCATCAAAAGATCTGGTCAGGTGATCGCATTTTTGCTTATTTAAGGACATTTATTAACTTTCCCTAACATTTTTTTATTATAAGGTGGTTGAAACAATTATCTTTATTATTTAAGAATCTTGATTAACGATTCCCGTCGACCCGTCGACGATCCAGTCTAAGGTCAGTGTCGAGTCAAT
This sequence comes from Semibalanus balanoides, assembly GCA_014673585.1. Taxonomy (NCBI): domain Eukaryota; kingdom Metazoa; phylum Arthropoda; class Thecostraca; order Balanomorpha; family Balanidae; genus Semibalanus; species Semibalanus balanoides. The sequence continues at coordinate 89,555 of VOPJ01015540.1, read as the reverse complement.
AAGCCAGTCTGGCACTCCGCGCAAAAAAGTGTCCCAGAGTGACCGTAACTTTTGAGCTTCATGGAGCCGTGAGTCCTGACTCATGAATTCCTTACATTTCGTGATTGACGTACCTGATTTATCAGTTGCATGCGAGTCACAGTCATGAGTTGCTAGCTGCTAGCTGCTAGCCACGTCATTTCTCAGCTCCTTAAGATTCGCCCGTCCTGAGCTTCGTAAACGTCACGATTCCTGCGCTTTTTAAGAGTCTTGAGTCTTAACCTGTGGACTCACGTTCACGAAAGAACCGTATTCTGTGATAGTATTTTGAAAACCATGAAACCGTACTCTTCCAACTCCACGAGCGGTGGTAGTCTCTGAATTTGTCACTTTTGAGTTTCACGAAAATCGCGAGTCCGAGTTCCGTGAGCGTCGTGAGTTCTGAGTACATTGAGTTCCTGAACTGCATGAGCGTCGTGAGTCGGTGCGTTCTCGTGAGCCGGTGAGCCCATAACGGGACGTCCGTGACGTAGGTCCTTCCTGAGCATCTCGCGGCGTCAGCGCTGACCGAGTCACTCCCACAGCAAAAACGGACACCTCCGAAACGGACGATACCTCTGGAGACGCCAGTACAACAATCCTCACCAAGGGTGAGAGGGGGAGGGGCGGGACGGGAGCGGGGTGGGGCGGGGTGCGGGGCGGGGGCGGTCACGGGAAGTGCCTACACCAGCCAGCGTTCTCGTGTTGTGACGCCGGTATCAGGTACCGTGAGGCGCCGTTGGGTTTCGGTCCGAACAGAAAGGGTGATGGCCGCCCGACTGTACAGCTGTCGATTTCTCGATTACCAGGCCTCACAGGTTATTTAAACTAGACCACTGAGCGAATTCGGTTGGCAGATGTGAAACCATGCTACGACGAGGGAATAAGGTATAACCAGCTTGTGTTACAAATGAAATGGGAGAGGGCGAAGTGCTCCACCTTGCAAGAACCACACCAGAAAAGACCACAAAGAAGAAGAGACCAACGAAGCTATCCAACCTGACATTGAACACAAAGACTAATCAAACTCCCGTAGCATAATTCCATTATTCCATGTAGGACACATTACACCGTGACACTAGAAACGCATCTATCGGTTTACGCAGTCATGTGGCTAAGGAGCTGATGCCATGGACATCGAGCCAGTTCCAAACAATGAGCCTAAGCTTCTCATTTGCCTAATGACTATCGAACACATCCAGTTCCATTGATGGTCCGTTGCCGGACCCAGTGCCTCCAGAAGCCTCGATCGGCGCCCCCGTTCGACACCCAGATCCATGTATCGACTTAGTCCGGGACCGATCTTCTCCGTACCAATCCAGTAACAGCACATTTATAATGAGTAGGTCCTTGTCATCAACAGTGCTGCCCTGCCTCCATAGAATATATTCTATCTATTCTATGAATAGATAGAATATAGAATATCGATAGAATATCTTCATAGAATATATTCTATCGATATTCTATATTCTATCTATTCAGGCTGCCGTAGGCAGACTTCACTCCAGAAAAGACAGACTTCACTCCAGGGGCAGACTTCACTCCAGACTTCACTCCAAAGGCAGATTTCACTCCAGGGGCACGAGTGGCGTTAAGGGAAATCCCAAAAAGTATCACAGAATTCTGAAAATGTATCGGATTTCACTTGCTTATGCATTGATAGCTGATTTAAATCAAACTTTCCTTAGCAGGTAAAAGTTGCTTAGAGTTATTCTAAAGCAAGACATGTGTCAATCTTGCGCCGATTTCAGGTGGGTGGGGGGCATGATCCCTCGCCCTTGGATCCGCCAGTGGAGACTATTACTGACAGCGCCGGACTGCTACAACAAACAACATGCTGGCCATGTTCGTTCGACCGATCTAATGAGCTTCCTTTCCGTGCCAGCCAGTCATTAGCAGACCACAAAGCTCTGGGAACACTTATTACCATATTATCAGCGGTACGTCGAGGTACACGTCGTCACGTCAGTACCACGTCAGTACCTGTACACGTCAGCACCAGTACCATATTATCAGCGGTACGTCGGAGGTACACGTCGTCACGTCAGTACCACGTCAGTACCACGTCAGTACACAGTACACGTCAGCACCAGTACCATATTATCAGAGGTACGTCGAGGTACACGTCGGGGCATGTCGGGAGCATGCTGGGGTGTGCTGGCGTTCCTCCTGACCTCTGACGTCACACTGGTCCCCACTCGAGCTGATGTCATACCAACCCTAACCTCTGACGTCACACCGGTCACAAGACAAACTGATAACGTCAGCGAGTTCGCGCCCAGCAGGCAGGGGCGGAGATAGGCGTTTGGGGTGCTCAACACCCCCTGCAGGCCTCAGAAGTGCACCCCCTCACTGTCAAAAGCACCCCCTCAGATAAAAGGTCTGTGCAACTAACATAACACAAGCAAAAGTCTGAACTGATAGAACAAATTGCAAAACTGTAACATTTTTTGCTTCTTTAGTAGCCTCATGTCCTGTCAAGCTAGTATGATACTGTTTTAGACACACATATTTCAAAAAGGAGGTCTCAGGCATACAAAGAGCAATGGTGAATGATGCTGTTCATTCTGAGAGGGAAGCCCGGTACCCAGTTTTGCAAGAAAGTCAAAAGTGGGTCAAATCCTGATCCAAGAGTGTGGCGTAGAATGGGGTGGAACATCAATTTAGACAGTTATATATAAATATGTTGGAGGGTTTTGATACAAAAAGAGCATATTTCCACTAGTAGATCTAAGAACAGCATGATGAGCGTGATCAAGTCCTGAAGTTCATCTGAAATGGACTAAAATTGACACATTCAGCATTTCCTACAATATAAATAATTCAAGGACGATCCTACATATAAAAACTGCTTTTTAACTGTCAAGTAGGTATCACCGGAACCTGTCTACTTCAAATATAGTAAGTTTGGTCAGTTGTAGAAAGTACGACGTCTCTTACTTCCTCCACAAGAATAAAATAAAAATAGAACTATGGGAACACCAGATTTACCTTATCCCTATTCCCAGTGAATCCTGAACAAATACTAACCAAACCGTAAAAACTCACTTAAAGAACAACTAATAGCTCGATATAAAAAAACATAGATTGAAAAAAGCAGCATAATAACTAACCTTAAAAACGCCATTTTAAATAATAAGGAGTCTAAGACATGAGTCCGCAAATCGAGTTTTAAACAAATATGGACTAACGATTAATGTAAAGCGAATGCGCTGCAGTGTAACAAAATATATGTTTTAATGACGTCATATGTAAATATTTTACAGATTACATCAAACTTTATGCGTACATCTGTACATTAACATCTTTGTAATGTCAAAATAACAAACTAATTATCATTAATTTCAAGAGCATAATTAATCCTTCACTTTTGGTTCTTATAAACTTTTTACATCACTGCTCTTAATCCATCATCCAGCACGGTCTCAGATCATTTCCATCGCTTTACAAGTGCGCCAGACACCATGAGAAGTGCGCCAGAACCGTATGGCTCAGAGGGCTCATATCAAAATAAAACAATGGCGGAACTTAATCAACGCCCTTAAAAATCCTACTTTCCAACTTTTTTTCCCTCAAATAATATTTTTACCCTTTCTCCGACCAAAAGCCAGCCTCACTCACAACTCTTGTATATTTCATCTCAAAATACCTCATTTCCACTTAAAGTCCCGCCCATTTCTAACTTAAAGAATCCCTCATTTCACACCTTTCACCGTGTATAGGCAATGTAAGGGGCCGCGGCGGTGAACAGCTCGTTTCGGATGACATCACTGGTGGCATGACAAGAAAATCTTCCATAATTCTTCGTCCCCAGATATCGTCTCCGCAACCTTTCGGAGCGATCTTAATCGAACCTTACTAACCTTTATAATATATCCACTGCCTGTATTGAACGAAATTAAAAACTAACCCTGGGGAGTTGGTTAAACTAAACTATGCCATGAGGTACCAGCTGACGTCATCACATGCCTCGATTGCTCGTACACGCTAACAACCTCAACTACAAAAAGTTAGAAATCAAGACCGATGAAAGGCCTGATATAGTAAACTCATGAACTAGGCTCCATCCTTTGTAATTAAGTTGTTATTGAGGCAAATTTAAGTTGTAAGTGAGTGATATAAAAGGCTGGCCAAAGTATTATTCCCATATCAACAATGCGGAAATAATACTTTCGCCAAACCTGTAAAGCCCTCATTTACAACTGAAATTCCCTTCAAAAAACAATAATACAAAAACCAGCCTCTTCTCACCCTCGGGTCCAAACTTTCTGTACCTCCCATCCATATCAACTTTTGTAGTTTGTCTGGTGTAAGTGTTACAAGCATCGAGAGCATTGTGACGCCCGGCTGGGTGCTGCGTCGGCAAAGTTTAGTTGAAACCTTGTCCGCCCCTGCCTAGAAAGTTTGGCATACTTTGCTCTCGCACCCAGTGTAGACACCATTGGAGCAGCTTGCGGAGCACTTCTGACCTATCCCGTAGTGGTGAGCCCGGGTTCGAGTCTCTTCGGCGCTCGCGCATTTGCTCCTAACTGGGAAATGGCCTGCCGGCCGGTTGGCAGACTGGTCGCATCTCCAGAAGGCGCGATGGTCACGGTGACTCAAGTGAGCGGGGCGGACCGTGTCCAGGTACGTCGGCCACTTCAAAACTTTCGCTCTCTAAATTCTCCGGCCAAGCAGGAATGCCGATCGGGTGGTATGCGGTTCAGACCAGCGCAACAAGCTTTACTGCTGTAGCCGCTGTCGGTCCTAGCGACCAATCAGAACAGCCATCACACTATGACCGGAGAGAATACGAAAAACATTTCGGAAAAAATTTATTTAAAAAATATCCATCCAGCCCCAACGGGTATAGTTAGAATCTCCCAATCAGCGAGTGAATGTTTGAAAGGGCTAGGCTAAGGTTCGAAGGATCCATCCAGAAGGTTGCAGACGAGATATTGCGGAACGAATAATTGCCGAGGAGCATTTTTTCATGCCAGCAGTTAATGCCCAACTTGAACAGCCACAAGCACATTCTCTATCCAGCACGTAGAGCTAACACATGGCCATTGGCCATAGGCCGCAAAGAAAGCATATTTTCACAAGACATTTACATTTTTGCTCTCCTATCCAGCTGTGAGAGCTACAGGGACGTAGCCAAGGGGGGCACGGGGCCATGGCCTCCCGTGGCCCTGAGCCGATAAGATTCACACTAATAGAATGAGATCCTCCGAAAACCCGACCCTACCCCCCTCCCCCGGTGTTCAAGCAGCATATGGCTGAGGAGCAAAATGCGATTTTTTCCGACGTGGCCCCCTCCTGAGCAAAATCCTAGCTACTTGCCTGGAGAGCTAGCCACCGGTGAAAAGCACCCCCTGGCATTTTTACAATTCTCCACCCCTGCCAGCAGGCCAGTGTAGACAGCAAGCCCATGACCCGGAGCACGGGGACCGCCGGGGTCCGACATAGGGCAACACCGCTCGCACCGCCGCCGTGGGGGGAGGAGGAGGGGGGACTGCCCCGAGGGCCGACCGGCTGGGTCAGACGTGTGGGGACCGGGAGTGGTCAGTGCGGCGCACGAGACGGCGTCACTGACCAGCTAACTCGATCCAATCAATGGGTCCGCGGCGGGCACACGCCGGAGACACGCCGGCCGTGACGCCTCCCCGGCCACGTGGCTACCCGGTGACCTGAGCGGTGAACACGACCCTGGACACGGCGACCCACACCGGTGAACACCGGGCGACACTGGGATGCTGTACTGAATGAATGCCGCCCGGCGCTCTGAGGCTCACATTGGTCACCGGCAAACAGGGCACTGCCGTCTTCAATGCTGAGCAGCTGTTACTATCGACTTCTGACCGAAGCGACGCTCCTTTCCGATATGATTTATTAACCAAACACGTTTCCAATTAGGAGCGATTGCACAGTTGTAAGTTTGAGCTTACTTGGTCCTATTTTTGTCAATTTTGTCTCTAACAAAAAGTTGAATTTACACCACTTTCCATTGACTCGTAACGCTAAAGGAATTCAAACAAGCCTGGGTAGAGGCTTTCAGTCCATCTGAACTGCTAGCCCGCCCCTTGTGCGGCAGTTGCTCCGCCCACTGCCCTTGACGCTGTACTACTGGCCGGGAGCCTGGTCAGCTCCAGCTCCTGCAGCCAGTCGGCGCTGCAGCGCTGGCGTACGGTTGGGCCTCTCACGGCAGGCGTTCGTCAAGCCAAAAAGACGAAAAGATTACGAGCGAGCTCTAAGCGCTTCCAAGGTTCTCACTGAATACGGATTTTCTCATCATTAAGCGGCCGACACCGACCGGACTAACCCAGCACGACCGTAAAACTTTTCAGAAACTTATATCTTTTAAATCTCGCATACGATTAACAAGCGATGTTCGCCATTTGGTATCCCTATTAAATCAATTATATTGTTTACATCTTTCTTCTCAAGTGACAGGTTATCATGGCGCGTGGCAGGAGGCGCTTAAGGGATGTCCAGAAAAAAACGTATATTTCTGCTATAGCTGAATAAAATGGCTGGACTGCTTAAGCTGATTTTTTTTAGACCATTCTACTGACAAGACGCGCAAATCAATTATGGGTCACACTGCACGTTGCCCACGTGGACACACTTCTGTTCCTTATCGGGTTTCGACTGCCTTACTCGTCCTTTGCCGATTTAAGGCGTCTTACGGATATTGACAACATTGCAGCGATCTGCACCATTCATTGGTTTACATCACATCACAAATGCTCTCCTACAGCCGTTCTTGCAGTTGCGGCAACAACGCCATCCCGCGGAGCTGATCAAACCGAAGCAAAGCCAAAGGCCCGACTGACCGGTCTGGAGGTCAGGCGGTGTCCAAACAGGCTCCTCCCCTCCAGGAGGCGGGACTTATCTGAGCCGCCCCACGATAGCCTTGAAGTAGAAGCGAGTCTTGGGCCGATGTTTAAACATTTAACAAGTCAATGAGATAAGTTCGGTGTTAATTTCAACTTTTTTGTTAAAGGGACAAATTGTACAAAAAAATAATAGGCCATTAAGCTCAAACTTACATTGTGAAAATCGCATCCTAAATAAGACGGTATGTTAAGAAAAATATACGAAAAAGGAGCGTTCGCTCGCGTCATAAGTCGATCAGTAGAGGCTACAGGGTGCTTGCATTGGTCTTTTGGAAATTTCATGGCAAGAAGGTAAAAAAGGGTCACATTTGTATTCATAGGAATATGACAGCCTGTAAAGGTACTGGGCACCACTGGTGGATCTAGATCGTGGGCTGCAGGCGATTTGGAGGGGGCTAAATTTTCAAAAGTTTCGACAAATTTGGAATGCTCACAGGATTTGGCTTCCTTGTACCTTATTGAGCTGTTTAAAGCAAACATGCCTTTGTAAAAATGCATTAGATTTTCTTCAACATTAGAAAATGTGTAAAATTGTGCTTATTTCAGGCGATTTGCGGGGGGCTAAGGCCCCTGCCGCCCCTCCCCCTTTGGATCCGCTAAGGCTGCAGGCATTAGTACGGGCTGTCGCATCACACGGGCCCCCCACGTGACAAGAAAGAACGGTAACCACCCGACCATGACGCCCAGTAACATACCTTCCTGAATGAAGTCCAATGTTGACATCTGATAATTAATCAGTGGTACCGATTTGTTTGGTTATTTATGCGCGGCGAGTGATCAAAGTGGTCCTGCCGCCTGAGTTGAGCGCCGCGGCATGCATGCAACGCTGCATGATGCAATGACTGTTCAACTGTCTGACGCAATCAACTGTTGACAATCTGGGTAACCAACGTGCATGCTTCATAATAACGCTCATAGCCAGGGGTGTGAGTTGCTATTCAGTTGGGGGGATTCAGACCCGCCCCAATCTGAGGCTTCAGCCCCTTCCCCTAAATTTGACGAGGAAGTTGATGAAATCCGGGGAGAAATATGCATTTAATGGATCGATTTGCTCGCCGTAAGCACCAATCGATTCAGCGCATACGATTTCATGAACTGCACTGAAACTGGTAACCTCAGGTCATCGCCGTGACCTTGCAAACGTAAAAACACAAACAAATGCACATTGAAGCAAAATAGAATCTCAGCAACGGCTGAACCGATTTGCTCACCGTAAGCACCAATCGATTCAGCGCATACGATTTCACAAGCTGTTCGGAAACTGGTGACCTCAGGTGGGTGCGAATGAATAGCCATATAATTATTATTTTGACCGAATTACGTGGGAAGCGTGATTTAGCGTAGTGGAAACTGGTGGGAACCACGCTTCAGATAAATGATGTACCCTTGGTGGGCAAGGCTTAACCTTAGAAAGGCCACACAAGATTGATGGACACGTTCATGTACCTATGGACCTGATTTTTACGTAAATTACCGTGCGGTAGATGATAGGCTATGGTGTTAGTTTGAGCTGCATTACACCAATTTCGACATATTTATGCTGATGGTTCCACTATCACTATGTAAATATTTGGGAGGTGTGACCAGGAACGTGGGAACCGTGCAGGAGCGATGGGGCAACTCGCCCTCTTAACTTTGTACCTGGAGCCCCCCTTTTGGAGCTAGGTGCCGGCCCTCTCCCGTCTTTTACCATGATCTTGTAAAGGAAGTGCGTCTTCTCTTTTGGAATATCAAATTTATTTTTCTTACGGTAAGAAGCTAATGGTTTGACTATTGACTCACTGACAGAAATCATTCGATATTTAATGTGGCATTGCCGAGATGGGGAGCGGATTTAAAGGTCTTCAATGTTAACTCACTTACTGGTTGCATTATTGTTTTGGAATATTTGAGTTGAGAAGTTACGCTTCGGTTGATGTAACTTTTGTATGCTGCCTGCCACAATCAGTTGTGTATTAAGTTACAATTAGAAATCAAAGTACTAAGTTGCATTGCCATTTGGAGCCATGTTACCATACCTTACCGTATCGTACCGTAGAATATCGGGACTTTTTCAGGCCTAGAGCCTGAAAAACTGCCCTCTCTTGCCGAGCTCTGATAATAAACTTAACTAGCCGCACTCTCTGTAGGAGAGGTCTCCGTCAAATGCCACTTGGTGGCCTCAGTATTTATCTACCGGAAGCCAGCGGACGTCATGTGTCTTGTTGCGGTACGGTGTACTGGAAGTCCGCCCAGTGCATGGTCATCTAACCTGTTCTTGAACTGGTTTACTGACTCTGCGTTGACGACTGACTCCGTTGACTGATGAACGACTGACTGATGCTGATCATGAATGTTGTAACTTTTGTGAGAACTGAGACTGTGATAGTAGTTAGTACCTACTATCATTTTTCCTCGTCTTTTTTCAAAGATGCTTTCATATCCATTACTGTCAAAGAAATGAGTAAAATTTGACTACCAGAGGAAGTTGTGTCTTCTGAAACAACCAACATGTTTTAGGTATCCCATATCCATTATTTCCCATCTTATGCGTATATTTTAAATCTATTTGTGCCATTCAACAAATTTTAATCATTGCTTTATTAGTATAGGGGATCTTTTAGATGAGCTTTCTGATTATAAGTACCTAACCTATAGATGGTTATAGGTGAAGTGATGTCAGTGAAAGAAATGAAAGAAAAGACGAAGTCTGAGTCTTTGACTTTGTCCATCAATGGGGCATCCCGTCGGCGATATTGAGAAATAAACAAATAAGTGATCTTTGAAGTATGTCAATGCGTGTTGTTTTATTTATGTGACTTCGTCCATTAATGGTTCATCCCGTCGGCAATTATGTCAAACAAATAAATAAAGTAAATAAAGGTTAATTTGGATAACTTCCAAGCCAGAAGAGACACAACGCCTCCTTGACCCCCTGAGCCTGGATATGGGCACTCAAATAGACCATGTCTAATCTAGTCCATAACATAAACCTAACTTAACCAAAGGATATTACACTCTACAATTTGTACATCAGGTTTCAACTTTCCTTTGATATTGATTTGAATCTTTTGTTTGGATAGCTGCCAGTAGGCCTGTTTACACCGCACTAAATATATTCCGCGGAAAATTTTCCACAATCGCGGAAAGGCCATAATTTGATCTTCGTTCCGCATGGCGCAGCAACGAACGCGAGGCAGACCAGCGTAAGAGAAAGTAAGATCGGAAAACTGCTACCCAAAATCTAGGGAAATTACGGCCGAAAATGTACAAAGAATATCCGTGGGAAATTTTCCGCGGAATATATTAAGTGCGGTGTAAACACGCCTATTTATTAATACATGCTGGATCTGATAAATCCCACGGGGTCTTTTGTAGGCCTGGATCTGGGATCCCAGTGGATCTCTCCACACAAAATACAATGTTGAATATACGATCTGGCTGATCTCACAACAAAAATATAGGGTCATATTTGTAATCTCAGTGGATATCTCGACAAAACTGAGAGGCTGCATCTATGATCACATAGGATACCGGATCCAGATCCATGGGATCAGATCCCGGGATCCATTTTTGGGATCAGAGCACATGTCTGAAGCACATAAACACGAACACACAGACAGACATACACACAAGCCGACGTAGAAGCATAGGAATGGGACGCAAAGTGAGGGGCCAGCAAAACTTCGATCTCATCTTGGGCGGAACACAATCCACCTACGCGGGATTTCTATGCAGTTTTGAGCTTCTTTCGTCTTCGCGAATATGTTGCGCTTTTGTGCTGTTAGAACGAAGTAAAGTTGTTGATTCTAGCTCACAGAAATCGACAAAAAGTGAGGGGGCCATGCCCCCCCCCCCCGCGTTCCTACGCCTATGAGCCGACGGCTCTCTTCAGCCTCTTCCGTAGCTGAAAAAAACTAAAATACCAGCCCTAGCCCTATTAGCGTCCGGGGGGCTAAAACAACCCCCATGGGGTTTTTCCGCTGTTGTTTCCAAACGAGTACAGCAACAGCTTTGAAATTTTTGAATTTTCTTCGATATTCATTGGTCACATTTAGTCAAAATTGTGAAATTGAAAACCTAACTGTATCCGCCCCTGGCTCCAGACTCAAATTCTGGGATATGTTTTGTTTTTTAGCGTGACTCGGCTTTCAAAGGGAAACAGTTTCCATGCTCTAACCGTTGTAGATACGAGTCTATAACTTGCACACCTTTCTTTACTTCTTTCTGTAGACATGTTGATTTTTATTTTTAAATTGCGCATGCCTTCATGTGCCTTCATATAAATTGTTGGGGAGGCATTTTGAGTCAACGTTATTTCATCGAAATATGAAAGATAAGAATTTCAAACTCAGGGAACCTTCTTCGCTATTCCTGGTACACCTTTTTTTTTTTTTTTTTTTTTTTTTTTTTTTTTTTTTTTTTTTTTTTTTTTTTTTTTTTTTTTTTTTTTTTTTTTTTTTTTTTTTTTTTGTGCAATAGGCGACTCCGGGAACGGGTCTTGGAAGCACACACATTGTGTTTAGTAATTCAAAACGTTATTTAGCGGTGGACTATCTCGTGTAATATCATCTGCAATCTGCATGGATCGCAATTGTATTTTGTGGCATAGGCGGTTCCAGGGGGGACGTAAGTGCGTGGCCCAATGAGAACGCCACTGCACAAATACAGAAGTGTCATAATTCACTTTCTCATGCATACTCATACTTAAACTCATACTTAAAGTGTGAGTATGCATGAGAAAGTGATAAGATAAGCGTCTTAAACCTAAGTTAAGGCGGTAAAAATATTATAATAGCCGTTTTCACGATGGATTATTTTGCGCGAAATGTTTTAAAATGTTTAAGTACGATTCGAGAAATGTTTTAACCCTCACCATACGGTCCCGTAAGGCGAGGGTTACAACATATGTTCGCAAATTAGTCCATCGTGAAAGCGGCTACTACTAAAACATTTTAAAACATTCTAAAATGTTTTAAAAACATTTCGCGCAAAATAATCCATCGTGAAAACAGCTAATGGAATCTTTAGATACCCCTTTTGAGCTGCTCAAGTACGCCATGGGATTGATTTCCCCGAAGGTTTTACAAGGATTATATGTTAGAGAGAACAATATTAAATGGAATATAATAACCATATTCCATTTAATCTTGAATAACCATGTTCCATTTAAATCATCTCTGAGTACAATTATGTGACAAAATACATCAATATGAGTAAATTGCATTCGAATAACGTCACAGCACACAAAATCGAAAAGTGCGTGTTTTCCCAATTCTTGTCCTTCCTGTATCCGCCCTTGACAAAAATGTACATTGTTTTGAATATAGGAATGTAGTTCAAGCTACAAAAAACCGAATGCCGTTTTCACGGAAGTTTGGCTTATATTCGGTCCAGCCGTTTCCGAGATACGAGGGGAGCTGAATAAGCCTCCCCAGACAAATTCGTATACGTTTTATCCCTCCAGTAACATGGTTAAAATACCCAACAACAACGTCATGAGATGTGCACATGACTCTGATGCGTTTATATTGACTTCAGTAATCAGTTCAATAAACACAGCTGCATCTCAAGATAAACCAACTGCCATTTCGTGGTGCCGGGTGTATGCCTGTAAGGCTTATTATTCCATTATTTTCCCCTAGACAAAGCCCGCCACGCTGCAGAGTCACAGAGTAGTATGCCTGTAAGGCTTATTATTCCATTATTTTCCCCTAGACAAAGCCCGCCATGCTGCAGGGTCATCCCAGTGATCCACTCAGCTTCCAATGGCTACCAACTCCAGATCGACACACACGACATTCGATTGGAACCGGGCTGCAGCTTTACGCAATTTATTAGACAATATAAAAGAAGGCGCAATGCGGCATTTATGTCCCATTACGGCGCGCTGCACCAATCATGCATATTCCAGCATAGATCTGCTCCGGTCGCTATTAGAATGCAGGGCGGCGGGTCAGATTTAGAGGCCAATTTAGTGGTGAAGCACTGCCCACACATTCTGAGAATGCCGTCAGCCAGCGGACAGATTAGTTTGTAAATAGAGGCACCTTCTGACAACAGCGCTGCCGGGGCTGCTCGAGAACCCAGTGACGCGCTGAATCCGTGTCACCATTAGAATCGACGTCACGTGTCAGAAAAAGACACCGGCGTTGGTATAGCAGACTCATAATGGACTGCAGAATAAATGACAGCAAAATCATAGAGATCATATATAATATATGTTCATATATAATATAGAGATCATATATAATATATCATATATCATTATATATGATCTCTATGAGCAAAATTGGCAAAAAATGTCGGATGAGTTCAGAGCCCTTGGTCATGACAGACAAGTCTTCTTCTCGTGGAACCTTGTCAAATTATCGTAAATTTCAGAAATATCGAAATCAACACTGCCATGTGTCATGCTTTGTCTCAGCAAAGAAACAAAACTTGTGACCATGTCAAACTCTTCCCCACATATTTCATTCCTAGAATGACAATCCAACATAAATACACAGATTGACGCGGCGCCCACTGTCATGTGCTGATACGGTGATTTATCATACACACCCAGCTGGCAACAGACGCGTCCTGAGCCACCGAGGAAGGTCTTTGTGACTCAGAGGTGGACCCAGGGGGGGGGCAACGGACTATGCCCTCCCAAGGGTTCTGAAACAATTATTTGTTTCCCAAAAAAAGACCGGATGTGCGGTTGGTGACGGGTTGACGACACGCCTTAGCTCCCCCACCAGCAATTTGTTGCTGACGGCTCGCTCCCCTCATTTTTTTTTACTACGCCACTGGATTCGGCCCTCCGAAACCCACGGCTGGATCCGCCCCTGGTGTGACTAACTAGCCTACCATCTCGACTCCGCAGATATAGACCGCGCTGACCTATCGACCCGTCGACCGAGGCCAAGGACCTGCTACAACAGTCTCCCATAGCTCTTGCCGGGGTCCTATACTGGCGGTCCTCTCTGGGGTCCTCTACTGGGGTCCTCTGCTGGGTCCTCTGCTGGGGTCCTCTACTGGGGTCCTTCTACGGTGTCCTCTACTGTCTCTTGCTTCGGTGGTCCTCTACTCGGGGTCCTTTCCTACTGGGTCCTCTACTGGTTCCTCTAACTGGGTCCCTCTGCCCTGGGCCTCTACTGGGGTCCTCTGCTGGCGGTCCTCTACATGGGGTCTCTACTGGGGTCTCTACTGGGGTCCTCTGCCGGCGTCCTCTACTGGGGTCCTCTACTGGGGTCCTCTACTGGGTCCTCTCGGGTCCTCTACTGGGTCCTCTGCTGGGGTCCTCTGCTGGGTCCTCTACTGGGGTCCTTGGGCGGGGTCCTCTACTGGGTCCTCTACTGGTCCTCTGCCGGGTCCTCTGCCGGGGTCCTCGACTGGGTCCGTCTGCTCTCTACTGGTCCCTGCCTGGTCCTCTACTGGGTCCTCTGCTGGGCCTCTACTTGGGGGGTCCTCTACTGGGGTGTCTCGTGACGGGTTCCGTCTGACTGGTCCTCCTGTTGGGGTCTCTACTGGGGTCCCTGGCTGTCCTCTGCTGGGTCCTCTGCTGCTCCGCTGGGGTCCTCTGCCCGGTCCCTGGCTCGGTCCTCTAACTGGTTCCCTCTCTGGTCCTTCTACTGGGTCTCTTGCATTGGCTGGGGTCCTCTGCGGTCCTTCTGCTGGTCTCTATAGTCCGTCTCTGGGGATCCTCTGCCGGGCCTCTGCCGGTTCCTCTGCTGGGTGCCTCTGCTGGCTCTCTGTCCTCGTGCTGTCTCTCTCGGGGTCCTGTCTGGTCGGCCTCGTACGGGTCCTTTACTGGGTCCTCTACTGGGGTCCGCTAACTTCCCCCCCCTCCTCTAACAGTCCGTCCTCTGTCTGTCCCCTGTCCTCTCGCGTCTTCTATCACTCTGACGCGGTGGTCCTCTGCTGGTCCCCTCTGCGTGGTCTTCACAGCTCTCTCTGTGTTTACTCTGCCGGGGCCTCTTGTCTCCCCAGCTCCCGTGTATACGCTGCTCTGATCGGTGTATTTGTGATAAAAGGCTGTGTCTGAGTTGGATACAAATCTTCACGTCCTTCATCTCATACTCGCCGAAATGAGACCAAATGGTTTCATTGGTTGATTGCTTTCATTGGTTGATTGGTTTTTATTTTGCAATGGTTTCATATCAATGTTGATATGAACAAGGGGTACTGACTTTGGTGTTGAAATGCTGCTTGTGATAAATTAACATCTATAAAAGAACAATGTGTACATTTGCATAAGAAATGAGGATATTTGGATGTGACACAAATATATGTCCGAGACGGACGAAGACATTTTCATGACAAATGAAGATTCATTTGAGCAATAGATTGTGCATTGTTATTAAATATGCACATTCAAAATATATCAATTGACCACTGGCGGATCCAGAACGTGGGCTGAAAGCAGTTGGGGGGAGGGGTAAGGATAATTTAAAGAAAAATAATAAATTTTGAAAACTTATTGGATTTGGCTTCCTTGTATGTATGTACCATATTGAACAGTTTGAAATAAACATGCCTTAGTAAAAGTTTTTAGATTTCCTTCTACTTTGGAAAATGTTTCAAATTGCGCCGATTTTAGGCGATATGGGAGGGGCTAAAGCCCCTGTCGCCGCTCTCCCCCCCCCCCCCTTGGATCCGCTAGTGCAAGTGACATGGATATAAACAAATTAAGATAATGCATCTATTATTCATTTGTATAGTATGATGCAATTCTACATGCATGTTGACGCTCGCAAACATGATATATGATGCCTTTTCCAACTTCCAACTCTGTTCACGACTAGAAGATTCACTACTATGTAAGATATTGCACGAAAACTTCATGCACTGGCATGGTACATGCATGTATTCACCAGGAGAACCTCAATTGAAGTGGGGTCGTGGTGGGATTATATTTACAACAGCATGGCCTGCTCAGTGGCCGCCATACTGCTGCACATGAGCGAATAGCATGAAGCTGAGTGCCCTGACTCAGACGAGATGGAGCTCCACTGTCAGCATGGGCGGATCCAGAGGGGGGGGGGCATGGGGCCATGGCCCCCAAACCACCCAAAATCGGCGCAAATTTGACACATTTCCTGAGATTATCGTAAAACTAAGCAACTTTTACTCGGGAAGTTTGTGTTAAATCAGTACGATTACCATGCAGCAAACGAATTCCGATGGAGTTTTTAGATATTGTGAGCTACTGTTTGGGATTCCCCCCCCAAACACTGACAAAATCACCCTTTCTGATCCGCCTATGACTGTCAGTGGTGGTCCACTGCGCAACTCGAGATTTTAGCCAGAGGTGATGTCGCCGATAGTCGGAGGAATTGCTCTTACAGTTATTGTTCGTTGACTTTGAGCAGCGACTTCAGCTAGATGAAGCTATGCTACTTTTTCTCAAGGGCGGATCTGGCCGTGTTTTTTAGGGGAGGCAAATCCAGTGGCGTGTTTCCAACAACAACAAAATAGCGATGATAGGGGGTAGTTTTTCAGCAGGGATAGGGGGTAGGTAGAGCGGGTCAGGCTACAGCCGGCCGCCTACGTCCGGCCGTTTTGGGGGAATCATGGTTTCAGGACCTTGGGGGAGGCATTGCCCCCTAGTCCACCTGGATCTACCCTTGCTCTTACTTAAGAAACTAATTCAAGATCACCCCACTTTATCCTATATTCATCATACAAAACATTGTATTGACATGGTTGATGGTATCCACGTGATTGTTTTCACATATGTAAGTGCAATTAAATCCCTGATATAGAGGCAAGCTTATTAAAGTCATGCAGTGAATGTTGGCCAACAACATTTTTACATAAATTTTGTCCGAATGTTTGTGTATGGATGGATTTCCAAGGTCAGTACCAAACCAACGCTAAGCAGAGCTTGTTGGGCAGGTCCTGACCTCGCCACCCGACCGCGAAATTACTGTTGGTCATCAGAATTTAGAGACGAAAGTTGTACGTGCCCGACATACCTGGACACGGTCCGCCCCGCTCGCTGACTGTCACCGACCTTGAGTCGATCGCGACTGCCACCGACCGCAGGCCATCCCAGTCAGGAGCAAATAGCGAGCGCCGAAGCGACTCGAACCCGGGCTGCCACTAGCAGGGTAGGCCAGAAGTCCAGCGCTCTCCCACTGAGATACAAGGGCGGACTGCACAGCCACTGTTCACTTCATCAGTGATTGAATTTATCACAAGCTCAGCCTACTATACTGAGAGACCATGTGCTTCAAAGGGTACAAATGGACATTTTATTCCTTGTCATATTGCTTCATACACCTCCCCGATTTTGAAGGGGACTTGTACCTACTATTTCGAGGAGGTTACCTGGGAATGAACTTAATTAATGATAATACTAATATAAAATATAAAGGATGATAATAATTATGATAAGCATGGCCTGGAAATTTTGGTGACATCACCTATGGCTAAGCCCCGAATCTTCATGATCCCTTGCACTCAGGGACACGGGGCCATGCCCCCCCCCCTGAGCAAAATAAACTTGCACTAGATATAATGGGATTCGCTGATGACCCGACCCCCTCCCCCCGGTCAGCAACATGTGACTGAGGAGCAAAATTTGATATCTTTACTGAAGTGCCGCTTCCCCCCTCCTGAGAAATATCTGTCTGCATGCTTGCTTGCACTGATCTCTACTGTATATTTACCAGTCATCTTAGCTGACCAGAGAGGAAAGCCATGTTTCCTGAGTGGGTACATCAGTCGAAACGCCTGTCAAGGAGCTCAGTGCAGAGATGTTGCGGGCTGCCTTGGGCTGCGGTAACTTCGTTGATGGTGAACAAGTCTCAGATAGTTTGTAATGTGACACGGCGTTTCCACGATTGTTTGGTTTTATACCTTGATGTCGAAGAACATGGATAGTTAAAAGCGGGAATAGTATCTGATCAGTCTTCTCCTTTGCGTTGTTACCACCACAATTGTTACCACCACGTTGCGTTGTTACTACCACATTGTTACGTTATCATCCGTCGCATAGTTTATGTCATCCAGGGGCGTAGTTTTTCCAGGAAAGTTTGGGAGGCTGAGCTGGAATAAAAATAATAAAAAAATGGAATAAAAAATGAAAAAAAACATCAAAATCCACAAAATACGTATTTCTCACCGAATTTGACTCTCTTCTTCGTCCAAGTTGGGGGGGGGGGCTGAAGCCTAGGTTGTCGGGGGCTGAAGCCCCCAATTGAATAAGAACCTACACCCCTGATGTCATCCACAATCTAACTACAGATTAGTATCACCTCAGCATGGCAACACACCGCGATTACCAGCGCCTCCCTGCACCACTGACGTCATAATGACGTCACGAATGACCCGTTCGGGCCGGGCTAACACAGTGTTCAGTGGTGAAGGTCTACTGGACGGCAGTCATCGTCCTCTGAATAGCGCCGCGGACCGTCAGTGCCAGTTGAAGGCCACTCGTGAGGCCCGCCGGGCGGCGGTGGCGGTCTGACGGAGAGAAGAAGTTACGAGTGATGGCCGCAGTGGAGAGGCCATGGGGGACACGAGTCACGAGTTCACCGCAGCGGAGGGGATGACGTTTCTCGGGGACATAAGACAACATTGGATGTGGCAACTGGACGGTGGTTCGTGACTTTGGCCAACAACGACAAGCACTGGCAAATAAAAAGATCAAATACAAATAAACAGATAGCTAGATGTCGCCATGGGTCCAGCACTGAAAACAATGCCATTTCCATTGAAATTCGTTTTTGAATTTATGCTTTGTTATTCGTTACTTTGGCCAAAAACGAGAAGGACTGGCAAATAAAATGATCAAATAAAAATAAACATGTAGAGGTCGCATGGGTCCAGCGCTTAAGACAATGCCCTTTCCATTGCAATTCGTTTTCGCATTTATACTTTATTATAGTCCCAACCCTGTTTGCAGTTTCTAATTGCATTTGTATTTCTGTTTCCGGTATAGGTACCACTTAAAATACTGTTTCTGGGGTCATTTCTTAGGCCACTTCCGGCGCCGTTTCGTCTCATTGCTGATAGTCACCGCGGTCACAGCCCGCCGAATGTCACCCTTCCACAAGTCGTGGCGTCACTGACCACCGCCGACACCAAATGGCGCCATTTGGCGAGATTAGCGGCATTCATGGCGCCATCTGAGCCGGCTGTTGCCGAAAGTGGCGCACCACGACAACTGGCGCGAGATACGGCCTATCTGTCCGGCGCTGTCGTCTGGCGGCGGTCAAATTCAGTGTCGGCGGCGAGGTTAATCTGCTTAGGGCCGACTCCGCCTGTGTTCGATCCCCGGAGGTGGTCCCTGGAGAGAAGATCGTCAAATGCACTACAAAGCTTGTCTTCTCTTCCCACATGGTTCGCAAAGCCTGCTGAGGTTCAAAGGCAGAAGAACGCCACCAGCACGGGCAATAAGGGTGTAATCTCCACGGAAAGTGGCCGGCCGGTGATCTCTCTTGGCAATGAGCGCTGCAACTTGCAGCTGTACGCCGTTGGAGTGCCGCCCACACAAACTCTGGCCGTAAAGAAATCCAGCGCCGGCGTGGCTCGTTAAGTCTGCTCTACGACAATGTAGAATGTAAATGCAAACAGCTCAATATATTTATGGGACATTTGTCATGGCCGGTGCACTGAGGTATTTCTTCCTCTGTCACTAGACGGGAGAGAAAGAGCGGAGAGCGCCAAGAGCGCAAGAGCGCAAGAAGCGCAAGAAGCGCAAGAGCGCAAGAGCGCAAAGCGCAAGAGCGCAAGGCGGCAAGAGCGCAAGGCGCAAGAGTGCAACGAGCGCAAGGCGCGAAGGTTGCGAGCGATAGGGAGAGCGAGAGAGAGAGGAGAGAGAAGAGAGAAGAAAAAAAAAGAGAAAGAGAGAAGAAGAGAAGAGAGAAAGAGAGAGAGCGAGAGCGAGACGAGGCGAGGGGAGGATGAGCGAGGAGAGCGAGAGCGAGAGCGAGAGCGAGAGCGAGAGCGAGAGCGAGAGCGAGAGCGAGAGCGAGAGCGAGAGATAAAAAACAGACATAGGTATATGAAGAGCCAGATAATAGAGAAACAGAGGGGATGAATAAGAATGGGAGGAAGCGAGAAAAAAGACAGAAAGAGAAAGGAAAAAATAGAATGTGAAAGAAAAAAAAACAGTAAGAGAAAGCGAAACAAAAAAATAAATGCAGAGAAAGCCATATTATAGATCAGTGGTTCCCATCCCTCCCGAAACAACAACCCCATTTCAGCAGTCAGAGGAGGCCATTACCCCACCCTTCAAAGTTATACTGATTAATCATAAATAGCATTGCTTTCCAATATGTTGGTTGCACTTGTTTACACACTTCCGTTGGAACTTGGAGCGTTGCAACTAGCAATCAAAACAAAGACTGAGTTCTGAGAGCGCACTTGTATTAATTCTCTTTTATTCACCAATTTCTCAATTCTGGGCTTCGTTGCTGACAAGGCGCACCGAAAAACTTATATGGTTAGCCGAGGTTTGCATCAAAGCTGTCTTGGCGTAACATTTATGGTTCATCTTCACAGGCCTTCGTTACCCCCTCAGAATGGCTCCGTTACCCCAAATGGGGTCATGACCCACCGTTTGGGAACCACTGTTATAGATAGACGTAAATTATTAATCGTGGACCTAGTTCATCCAGCGGTGTTTGGTCCTAGTTCCGGGCACGGCCGGGCTGTCAGATCTGGTGCGGAACGAAGCCGGAGCCACCATCAGCCGTGCCGTGATGTAAATGTTTACTACACAGTACACAGTGGCTGAGTGTTCTGAAGACGGTGACAGCTATCATGCTTTCCGGCGTTGCCGGATCGTGCCCGTCTCCGCATGACATCCGACACCATCGTCTGTCACCCGACACCGCATGACATACTTCTGTCACATCGGAGCGGTCATGACTATTGACTAGTGACTGTCGAGGCTTATCACAACCAGAATCTTCCTCAGATCGATGAAGGCTCACAGGGTCACAGGGTACATACCGAGCCGGCAAGCTCGCCTCGGCGACCGATGGTCGATAAAATAAACACATCCATTCCGAAGGCAGGTGGGGGAAGTTGAGCAAAGGGTTGTTTCTGAAATGCTCGAGGGATTCCGTCACCGGCAAAACAGTGGCGAACCATGTCCTGCTAACCGTCACTTGTCACCAAAGGGAAATGGCACCTCTCACAGATCTGACCGCAAATCACGACACGTCGAACAAGACGGTCAATAAACAAGTGGCTGCACGTGTTTGGGTAATTGGATCATAATTCATGGCTACAAATGGTTACCCAAACATCGAGTTGTGCTTATTTGGTATATCACCGTTCGAGGTATGATTATTGAAGGTTTGATGACATGCCCAATTGCCCAGGGACGTGGGAAGTACTTTCAAGTTGGGGGTCGAATTTTTTGGCGGACCTGAGGTAGCACAAATAGTAGCTAAAAGAAGCGATATATCGCTTTGATCGCCACCCGTTATATCGGCAACAGGATTTATCGCCATATATCGACCGTAATCAAATATTCGCCATGTAATCCCCGTATTATCCCGGAATATTATATATTATATATATATATTATATATATATTTTCTCTTTGGTATGGTGCTGATGATATGTCTTTGTGACGAAAACGCGTACACCTCATTATGTGGATTGTGCTTTTCCGGTCATATACCATATTGTCTGGGATATTACTATAGTAATATATATATATAGTATATATTAATAATATTATTATATATATATTATATGTATATTACTATATATAATATAAATATATAGGTAATATTATAGTATATATAATATATTATATATATTGCCCTTGTTGTTGACTTCCTTTAAGAACGCTTTAGCTTCTCGTGGACACTATTCAAATATGATAGCACTTTTCAAGAACCAATGGGATTCTACTGTCTTTCAGTGTTGGCAGTTGTGCGCTATATTATTTAGCAATATTTTCATCCTACGATAGTCAAATGTGCGGTGCTTGAATTGTATTTTCTTAATTTTTAAAACTTGAACTTTTGCTTGAAACTGCACCTTTGTTCTACAAAAACATAAAGTTGGGTAGTTATAAAGTTGAGGAGGTGAGTTGCCCCCATTGCTCCAACGGTTCCCACGTTCCTGGACATGCCGTCTAAAAATGTTTTCTTAAGACTTCTAAAGGTTCAGAGAATGTTTTGCTTGTGCCCACGACAAAAAGTTACAAACGACAGAATTACAGAACAGCAGAAAGGGAATTCTTCACTTCAAGGAAGATGCAGAAAATGCATTTATTTCTATAATGTTTAGTATCTATCAACTATAGCATATTTTGGTGTTCATATGCAATTACAGAGTGTTGTGTAATACCTGTACTACTTTGAGCCATTTTGCCTCATCGATGGACGTTGGTTTCCTTTTTCCAGGAGACACCGGCATCGGATGGCTTTCGAAACAATGAATGAGGAACAAAAGGAAAATGTCGTGGGATAGATAAAGCGAGAAGCGTACATAACAACAACTTTTTCTGACAAAATAACGGTTCGTACTCAAACGCTCGTTACTTTACGGAGACCAATTACTAGTCTCCAAGTCAGCGACAGGGTTAAAAAACCTCGGTAGGTGGAGGGGCTGTGAAATTGGACCCGGTCCCCCACCACCCCTTGGAGCAGGATTGAAGTTTCAGTTCGTGTCAACGTCCGAATGTGCTTGGTCCCGAAACCGAAGTGACACTTTGTAGATACTAGACTTTGAAGTTTCAAGTACTTTCTGACGTGTGCTTTTTATATCTTTAGACCAGAGTACTTTCTAAAATGAAATAATTTGAAATAATTCGTTTCAAAAATTAATATCATAAACACAATTACTTAATCACAAAACGGCTGAGTGAACGCCATCATCAAACACATTCTGCAAATGGAGCACTTCATTACCGAAGTGGTCCATTTGCACATTAGCGGATCTAGGATTTGTTTTTTGGCGCCATGGGGGGGGCATCATCCCGAAAAAGTTCATCGAAATTAAAAAACTTGTCGGATTTCGCTCCATTATGCATTGCTAGACGTTTTAAACTAAACTTTCGTAGTAAAAGTTGTGTAGATGTCCTTCTACATCCAGAAATGTGTAAATTTGCGCCGATTTCAGGCGGTTTGGGGGGCATTTGCCCCTGATGCCACACCCAGACGGCGGAGCGGGTCAGTGGGGACGGGCGGCGCGGGGAGGGACGTACACGGGTAACCAGAAAACGAAGGTGCCGGGGTATCACTGGGTCCCAGGTCGGGGCACGGAACCTGAAATCTCGCCCAAGGCTACCACCTGTTCCCAGTGAGGGGGCCCAGCTGGGGAACGCGGGAGGAGGTGCTCCGGCCCAGGGCGTCACGGTGCCGGATGGGCTAGCATTCAAGGGTACTCGGTTTTAGCAGGGACGTAGGGCTACCGGCCTGGGGTGACAAAACGGGTACCGCATCGCGCCCCGAGAATGTAGGTATACCTGTGGGCATGTACGAGTGCACACTAAAAACGACGATTGCACACTAACGCTCAGCCACTGGGTTCGCTAATATATCCGGTGTTCTTGGATACATTCCTTCACGAAATATGTAAGTATTTAAACATGGAGGACTCTGGCCTTCGGAACTTTCCGACGAAGAAGAACTACAAAGCTGTGGTTGCCCTTTCGCTTAGCAAAAACGTTAACATCCTATTAGATACTGACTAATGGTGCGTGTGCCTAATCACCAGGAATCGATTTGGTTCGCGGTTTCAGTCGCAGCTTTAAACTGGTAGGGTGTAGAAATTATTTCATGACCACACTAAATGACGTCACCACCAGGCATTAATGACGATCAAGCAGCCCACACTTATGAGTCACTACAACCATACGACGCCATTAAACCAAATTGAACCACCAGTACCACTAACCATATTGAATAATGTTTCGCACGCGATTTTTGTTGATTAGTCCTACTGATTTGAAACTGAAATTTTAGAAATATGTAAAACTCGATGCCTAGACTGCAAATGGCAGCAAGTGAACTGTGAAACAATTTTGACATATACACCATCGATGCAACAAATACGTTACCCAAGATTTGTTGTTTTGACACCCAGTTTCCCTTATCACGTAAACTACCAACCTGAAAACAACAACATTCACTGCACGTGCATTGTGTACTTTTGACTAGGACGTTGCTCAAGCGTCTAGGTATGCTTCTTATTAGCATAAGCCAGATAGCATAGGCACGGAAGGGTCAAGGGAGTAAGGGGTGTTTCATTCGGCTGCTTATGATACGGCAATGGGAATCATTACCATATCTGATTAATAAATCATTACTGCTCATGGCTGATTCATAGTCAACACTTCCATTCATAATTTCAGCGTACCTTTGTCATAATGGTGCATAGGAAATAAGTCATGTCATAATGGTGCATAGGAAATAAGTCATCAATCCCATTTACAGGACCGTAAAATGATCTGCTAACTTCTACAGAGACCAGAGGATATAACTTAATCACTTCAATAGGTCCGTGACCGACACTTGGCTATACATACAATGTTTGTCAACACAAAGGGTTAAGTTTTGTAAAGATACCACTGCTACAAAGCTTCTTATAATAGGAACTGTTCTGCACAATTATGAGTGCCGTCAGTGAAACATTACTGATAAAAGTAATATAAATACAAATAGGCACCTATAAATCACGGCTAACTGACAATATATACAAATATCAAGACTTGTAGCCAGTTGTAATATATTGAGAAACAAAAATGCTGTGTAACTTGTGCTAGTACAACCCAAAAAAAGCTCCATGAAATTCTACCAGCCCTGCAGTACATCGTGCCAAGGGCAGTGGGTTTCCGTGGGGGGGGGGGGATTTAGTGGCGTAACTGTACGTCTGGCCCTTTTTTTGGTGGGAGGCTAATTATAGTTCCAGGGACTTTGGGGAAGGGCATGGCCCCTTGCCCCCCTCGTTGGATCCGCCCCTGATCGCAGCATGCCGCTTTCCTCCATCTTTATGTCCCTGTCTCCATCCACCTACCTCCTCCTGTCCTGCCTCTCTTCACTTCATCTCCCTCCTCACCTCCTCCTTTTCCGTCTCCCTTCATTTCATCTCCCTCCTCACCACAACTCCTCCTGTCCTGCCTCCCTTCATTTCATCTCCGCTCCTCACCACAACTCTCTTCCTGCTCCCTTCCTTTCATCTTCCTCCTCCCACAACTCCTCTCTGTCCTGCTGCTCACTTCGTCCTCCCTCTCAAACACAACTTCCTCTGTCTGCTCTGCCTTCATTTGCTCCCCTACCTCACCACAATAGTCCTCTCTGTCCTGCCTCCTTCACGTTCGTCTCCTCCTCACACAACTATCCTGTCCTGCTCCATTCATTCATCTGCCCTCCACACAACTCCTCCTGTCCTGCTCCCTTCATTTCATCCCTCCTCACCACAATCCTCCTGTCCTGCTCCTTCATTCGTCTCCCTCTATCACCACAACTATCCTGTCTGCCTCCCTTCATTTCATTCCTCATTCATCTCAACTCCTCCTGTCTGCTCCTTCATTCATCTCTCCCTCCTCACCACAACTCCTACTGTCCTGCTCCTTGAAACGTTCGTCTCCTCTACCACAACTCCTCCTGCCTGCTCCCTTCATTTCTCTCCCTCATACACCTCAACTCTCCGTCTCCTCCCTATTTTAGTCTCCCTCCTCACCACAACTCCTCCTGTCCTGCCTCCCTTCACTTCGTCTCCCTCCTCACCACAACTCATCCATGTCCTGCCTCCCTTCATTTCATCTCCCTCCTCACCACAACTCCTCCTGTCCTGCCTCCCTTCATTTCATCTCCCTCCACACCTCTCTTTCGTCCTTGTCTTCCTTCTCCTTCCCTCCCATGTCTCTCAACAGTCAACCCTACCTCTGTTTGCATCCCTTCGCCTCAATCCCCGCATCCTCCCCCACCCCGTGTCTTTCCCATCCTCCACCCCTCCTCCCCTCCGCCCCCACCCCCTCCGCCCCCCGCGGCGCCGGTGGACGGTCGCGGCGCTCACCTGCAGTACTGGCAGCACTTCCGCGACGTGATGGTGATGTGACATCGGCCGTCGTACGAGCACCGGAAGTGTTTGTACGCCTCGTTCTGCACGCTGCGGCGGAAGAACGCCTTGCACGAGTCGCACGCCATGCCGCCGAAGTGGAGACTTTTGGCGCGGTCCGAGCAGACCCCGCAGATCTTGGCGACGCCGCCGTGCTCGGCGGAATGCTGGGGCGTCATTAGTGATGGGTACAGCCGGCCGTCCAGCATCGACGAAAACTCGCCCTGGTTTACTGCGGGTGCGGGGAGAGATCATCGGTGTGAGTGTGCTGGTGGGAGAAAATTCACACGGGTTTCACACGAGGCGACATGATAGTGGAAGGTGAGAGGCAAGGCTCGCCTTTCGGTACACACAAAAACCACAGATATTGCTGCGTGGGGAACATGTGCTTGTCTGCTGTACTCCAGGGAGGGGCAGATCCCATTGGTGGGGGCTTGCTCCAGCGACGGATCCAGAACGGGAGTTTGGAGGGGGAAAATTAAAAGGTCTCACACAATTATGCAAAGTTATCGGATTTCGCTTGCTTATGCATTGGTAGCTGATTTAAGGCAAGCTTTCCTATATAAAAGTTGCTTAGATTTCTTTCTATATCATGAAATGTGTAATCTTTGCCAATTTTGAACGTTTTTTGGGGGGGCAATTGCCCATTTTGCCCAACCGTAGAAATCCAACCAAGAAATCCATCCATCACTGGCTTGCTCTTTCGGCAATGCAGATTCTCTGATATTGGCAACGAAATCCCTTTACACCCACATACCCCTGAGCCATCATCGAAAACATAGAGCAACATTCCATAATGTCGTCATTGTCGAATCGCATTACATCAGGAGCACTATTCGAATCGTGATCCGATCAGCAGCTAGCAAGGAGCGTAGTAGCCCGCCGGGGTTCATTGCTCCGGGTGGAGTGAGCACGCTCTGATCGTGTCTGACGGTGACGAATGAGGCGATGTCACGCTAGTGCGGGCACCTGTGGTACTTGAGCGCGGGGTGTATTACCAGTACTGGCGAAACTAGCACGAACCGCTTGAAACGGATCACGTTAATGTGACATCGTATGAGCGAAACGGAAATTGTACCAAGCTGTTAACTTAGTCTACCAGCCTCGTGATTATATTGCAATGCAGCATGAGACTCCTGCAAGGGGACTTTGTTGGAAGGAATAAGGTTACAGAATAACACAAATTAAAATGCAACTATGGACCATTTCGCCGTTATTACCATTAAACAAACCCTCGTTGGACATCATTGTGCTTAGCCATTTTTCAGCATGAAAAAATGAACTGTTTGAACTGTCTGCCGTCTCTGCAATTACCCATATACAAATTCAGAGTTCTGGGGAGAGCTCTTCAAAGCTCATTAGATGCCCTGATCTTGGCAGATGGTGCCGACATTTAATCCTGTAGCGCCCTCCCCGCAATGATGATGACGTGCTTTTCAAGAGTTACGAAATCGGTACGGATAATATTGGCCATAGAACAGCACAGTATGCTTTCATACATGTAACATGTGCAATATAATGACGAATGCATTAGTTCCATTCAACAGACCTGAAGGAGCGATGAGAGAAACAAGCTTGAGACAATCCTTGAGGCTTGAGTTTACATGCTTCACCACAAACATTAACATAACTTTTGACTGGTTTGATTACCCGACTACATTTCAAGCATTCATGCTGCCACACATGCGTTTTCAACGCTGCAGCATCAGGGAAAAGTGGAACAAATAAACTAAACAAAAAAAAATCGCGTAGGAACTGGCTTATCAATAACAACATAACCAGCATCACATTTAATAATTTCCAAGCCAGGTTTTATCTATGTAGTCTAGTTGAAGAAAGACGTTAACACCCACGAGGCAGTAACATAACTCAAAATCACGACATGCACGTTTTAGTGACGTAATATCTGCCCTATAAGTCTGTTCCGTCCACCGTTATAGCCTGTATCGCAATCTAGAATGCAGATTGGCCAACTGCTCGACCCGCACTAGGAAAATCCATAGCCATCCTTGCAAGTTCTCCATCTAACAATGCCATAACGGCAAGTTTGAAGACAGATGAAGAGCACCCATCAAAGTGAAAACATGATTTCTGGCCATAAACCTGAGTGAATTGCTATTGCACACCTGGTTATGTATATAGTTTGTGAACAAGCTTGTTATAAAGCGACGCGAATATTGATCTCAATGCAAGGTTCTGTACTTTGGAGTTTTGGCTACCAATGACCAGTGCGTCGCAGTTCTGTAGCTGTGACCTGAATAGACAGAAGCAATCAACAGAGCGACCACACGACAGTGTTTAATGGATTGCATCAGGTAAAGGGAACTTGTACCTATGTCTTTAGAAGCGTCCAGAAAGGATTGGTTTGTTAGTTGTATTTTGTTAGTTTCCTCTTTATGTTAACACGGTTAACAGCCGTGCAAGTAGTTAACCCGCGCTTGACCGGGGGGAATATTGCCCCCTGTCGTTTATGCACGATAACTCACAAACCATTCAAGATATCAACATGAAACTTAAGTACCTTCCTACACATCGATTTGACATCGGATAAAAATTTGAAAATATTGTAATTGTGGGGAGTAAGGATATACAAAATTGTATGACGTCACGTTTCTTGAATTTAGCGACAAAGTCACTCAAAATTTAAGCAGCTGTAAAATGGTTACATTTTATGATTCACTAAAACCCAAAAAAACTAAAAGATAGAAAATTGCATGTAGTATAAAACATCAATCTTATGATTTTCAAAATTTTGATTTTTATTATTTTTTGACAGACAAAAAAATATATATATATTTTTTATTCACATCAAAAACCAGAATACGTGTGAAAGAGAAAGAGTGTGTGAAAGAGATCAAGCAACATATAAACCAAATTTCAAAAGAATATCACCATTTTTGACATAGTGAAAAATAGAATGCAGATTGGCCTTTCAAGCACAACAAACTATGCTCGATTTAGCAATAAAATCACCACAACTTTGAAAAGCTGTGAAAAGGGAGAAATGAAAAACAAACTGGAATGGGAAAAAATCAGACAGACATATAAGTGTTCTAAAACAATAAAAACTCTCAAACTTTTGTCATTTTTTGTACACATTTTTCTTTCTTTTTGCGAAAAATATAAAAACTAGATATTTATGTGAAAGCAAAGTGTTACAACAATATAAAAGCCAAGTTTCAAATGAAGAGCACCATTTTTACGAAAAATGCCTAAGAATGGTAACTGATGACGAAATATGTTTTCATTTCTTTTTTGCTTTTTATAGATAAATACAAATAAATGTCAGATATGTGTTTCTGAGATAAAACTGGTCTAAAAACATGTCTTTTTGTTAAGATTTATCAATTAAAAATGATCTAATTTGACCTGAATTTAATCTCAGCTTGACACTAACTTCATTTAAATGAGCTCGTGTGGTGCCTTGATCTTTATCACTATCCTTTATAACTATCGATTTGTACGTATAAAACAGCCCATAAATCATTAACAAATTTAGAGCATGCATGAGATGTGTTTCGATGAAAGCTTTCGAACGCCGCCTTGCGCGTCTCGCTACGATCATCGGTTCCGGAGATAACGAGGGGGCACTATTTGCCCCCCCCCCCCACCCCCGGTCAATGGCGTTTGTATAAGACCCCGGTCAAGCGCGGGTTAAAGGGACGTTTTTTTTTGTTTTTTTAACATAACATTTTATTACCTTATACCTTAACATTATATTTTAGTTGAGATAGCCATTTTGCGTGCTTGGCATTGCAATTATGTATGGTATAAGCTATAACAACCACTGTGTGTCGAATCACAAGAAATTCGATTGGTTTTGACATCTGTAAACATCCCATTATCCCAGTCCTAGTGTATTTTGAACGGGGACCCTTGATCCGATGTCGTCGTCTCTCTTCCTAAAGTGATTACAGTCGACTTGTTTACCTTTGGCCATACATTAGCCATACACTAGTCATATTTATGGCAGCGTGAAGGTTTTCTTTATTCCCAAAAAATCCTTCATATGACGACATTAGCCCAAAAATTCAAACGTAACTTTTTAAGACATTGAGCAATGTTTGTGAGAAACAAATGTCATAATCGTGTTCGGCAGCAATTACTTCATATTAAGCACCACGAGCAGCGTACATTTGAGAACTTTTGGGAAGGTAGCACTGATTTGTTTTTCACAAACAGAGCTCAAATTAATAAAAAGTTAAGTTTTAATATTTGGGCTGATGACGTCATATGAAGGAATTTTGGGAAATAGAGAAAACCTTCACGCTGCCTGTTGTATGACTAGTGTATGGCTAATGTATGGCCACGGATTATTGTATACCGGATTGGAAACTCCGTGTCGGCACTTTGATGTTCGCGACCACGGATCGATGCTAGCGCCTCTAGCGGATGATCGGGGGAAATAATTCGACATAGGAGATCGCGCTGAGCGCCCCGGTCCACTAAGGCTTAGCGGATCGGAAAAGACCACCAAGGCCATTTTCCGGGTTTGCAGATGAGCAAAGCACCATGTGAGGCTGCGTACACATCGATTGCAGGACAAACTTTTATCAGTCGCCGCATCCGGCGGAGCCCATATGCAATTATGCATAGACCGTACCTTCGCGTACGGTCTCACCGTGGCACTGGTCTCTTTGGCGGCGGCTTCTATGAGACGCCACCGCTATCGGCGGCGGCGCCATCAGGGGGGGGGGACTTAACACCCCCTATCCAGGATTTCACCCGGGGGGCTCGAAAGAACTCATTCCTAAGCGTTGAAAGGGCCCCTTCTCGAGCGTTGAAAGGGCCCAGTAGAACGGATGAAAAGGTCCGCTCCCTCTGTACTGGCTAGGGGCCATATGACATGTTCACGGGCCCTTCTGACCCGCCCAGGGGGCCCTTTTGGTCTAGTCACCACCGACGCACAGGGGGCCATTTGAAACCTTATCTACCCTCTTGGTCTGGGCTAGGGCCTCCAGCTGCTTCCAGGTGCCCTTTCGACCTGAATAGAAACTGCTCTGGGCTGCTTTTCCCCTTACCGACATGCTCAGGGGCCCCGCCGACCCTCCAACGGCCCCCCCCTGCCATGGCCTGACCAACATGGAAATCACTGAATCATCAAAACCACACGTGAATCATCATGAAATCACTCACCTCCTTATGGAGTGATTCCAGAATATTGATTGAATCATCGGATAAAAGAAAATGGAGTGATGAATCATTCATTAGACAATGAATCATTTTCTTTTTTGGCGAACGCAGAAACTATACACACGATAGCCCACCCTTATAATGGGGAATGGAACTGAGTCAACACATGTCAAGATCGATTTCAGCACCTTCATTTGGTCTACTGTAAACACCCTCGTTCTGAATATATGCACTGTTATTTGCACTCCACAATGCTAATTATGTTACTGAATCATTCATGAATTATTCATCGAATGAATTATTAATTATTTATTCACGTAAGGTTGTGAATCAATCATGAATCATTAACCAGTAGTAATGTTGTGTGATTGAATCATGACTGAATCATTCATGTTTGCCAGTGAATCATGATTGAATAATTCATCAAGCATTGAATCATCCACAAGTCTGTCTCCGACCTGCCCAGGGGCCCCTAACGACCTTCCCATGAGGCCCTGTGCTGGCTAGGGGCCATTCGACTACAGTGCACAAACGACGACCCGCAAACCACAGTCTACCACTCCAGCTGCGTTTTACCTCCCTACAAGAAAAACCAGACGCATATTTAATTTATCCAATGAACTAAATGATACTGCAAGGTGGCGTGAAAGCGAATCACATACTTTCAGCGTCTCAAACTGGCGGATATTTGCGTAAATCACGGAGAGAGNCCAGGACCTGGGGGGTAGCTAGACGTTTGCATACACTGCGTTCTCCGAGGTTACCAGGCTTAACCCGCACGTGTCCCGCAACCTGGGGCCACGCTCCTCAACTCCACGTTACGGGACCTTGTGAAGGCCAGCGTGGTCCTCCCACTCCACTGTTTACCGACCCTGTGGGCCCACCTGCTCACTCACTCCACTCCGCTACGTGTAGTTCGAGCACGTCTCTGGTGGCCACATGCGCCCATCAGTCCACACGACTGTGATCCAACCGACCTGTGGGCCACTGCTGCCTCAGCTCCACTGTTACCGACCTGTGGGCCACTGCTTACTCAGCTCCACTGCTACCGACCTGTGGGCCACTGCTGCCTCAGGTCCACTGTTACCGACCTGTGGGCCACTGCTGCCTCAGCTCGCACTGTTACCGACCTGTGGGCCACTGCTGCCTCAGCTGCGCAGGTGCCTCAGTGTACTCCCTCCGCCGCCATACATTCATGGTCACATGCATCACTGTGGCGTGCTGGCATGCATTTACACTGCATACTATGCACCACAACACGAACGAGCCGAACGGCGGCATCGACCGCTACACATCCATCCTGCACCAGACATGTGCACTGTCGACAACTGTCTCATACTAGTCCCTCGTTGATGGAACAGCCGTATTCAAAGAGAACCTTTATTAATCCAACTGCGATTCTATACTGGCTAAACAACAACCTGGTCGCCATGAAGCACTACAAACGCTCCGAGGATATCGGGTGATCTGAGAACTCCAAACGCTCGGGTGATCTGAGCACTCCAAACGCTCGAGTGTTCTGAGCACTCCAAACGCTCGGGTGATCTGAGCACTCCAAACGCTCGGATAATCTGAGCACTCCAATCGCTCGGGTGATCTGAGCACTCCAAACGTTCGGGTGTTCTGAGAACTCCAATCGCTCGGGTGATCTGAGCACTCCAGACTGGCAGTACGCTGTCCAGCGGCGACAGTCGATCAGGACCGCAGTATATCCGCCGATCAGGAGCACAACACACGACGCCAATCGATGGCTCGCGGCTCTACCGCCGTCACGGACCCAGCCAATGTAACAAACGTGAAATATTTACTCCGCCAAACGTCGAATAGTGGACGGTGGCCGGGCGCAGTGGTGGGCGTCCGCAATCGATGATCATTATCCTGTCCGAAACGCACGGCCGGCGATCCAGCGACTGTCACAGTGGCGGTGGCCGGCCGGTCATGGTGGACGGTGCTGGATTATCGTACTGGTACGTCACGGTGGCCAGCACGGCGCGGATCCCGATAGTAATGCCGACACAAACTCCCGGAATGGGCCGATACCGGGTGTTCAGTTGGGTGGGCGGCAGCGCAGTGTTTTCTGCTGAAACAATGCAGCGTCCAATTTATCTTTGGGTATTCAAACCTCATTTCGTAGTCGACTGTTGGCTGGGGTCTGCATGTTTGTCAACATGAAGTCTGGAGTGGGGCAGCACACGGAAGGGTCGCCGAGGTCTCACCAGACGGTTACAGTGAGCTGGTGAGACCAGCAGGGTGTCTTCAGCCAGCGGGTATATAAGGGTCGCCGAGGTCTCGCCAAACGGTTACAGGGAGCTGGTGAGACCGACAGGGTGTCTTCAGCCAGCGGGTATAATTCATATTTTTCGTGACTTATGTTCCAAACTTCATCGATTTCCCACCTCTAGTCGTTGCCGCTAATTTGTGCCGACCTGCAATCTGCATTTGCCATCATGTATTGTGCGTCTGTACCAGCCCAGTAAACATTGTCGTCTCAGGAGTCAATTGTCTCGGTCCGCCGCCGTCTCCGCCTTTTCAGCCAGTCTGGCCACCGGTGATAATTACCATCGCCTAAAGCCAGTCTCCTCGGCTTCTCTACCGCTGCCGCTGCCGCCTGCTCACTGCCGCCAGGTCAGCCGGGCCCGGCTTACTGCAGGCCCTAATGAGCGGTGGAAAGGCCGCGGTTACGAGTCGCTCCCGCCGGATGGAAATTCACAGAAGCCTTTCCAAGCTTGCTCGGAATAATTTATCAGGCGTTTCTTCTTCGTCTCCAATGCTTTTATTCTCACCAGGGTGGAAATGGGACTGTGCCTCTCAGTATAAATACTTGATACGTGGCGGCAGGAATCTGCCGTATTCTGTCAGGAGTGAATGTGGGCATTTAGCCCGGCCCTGAGCCGAGCTCTGCTGACGCGAAGAATTGCATCCGGACGCATTTTCCGTTCCAGGGAAGTGAAAGCTGGGCGCTTACAGAAGATATTTTGTGATGAGCTTTCACAGATTGCTATTGGCAGACTTTCGCTTTTTAATAGTTCATGAATCAGCTAATGTCAATGAGCACTTCATCGGCAATCAATGTCCTGTGATTTGCAGTCATAACTACATTAAATGGTTATTAAGCTGCGTCAGTCATGCTGGTCCCCCTCCGTATTCATTGGGGCAGCACATCGCACACGAGCAATACAGACTGATGCCGCTTCCATTCGGTTACGCGCAAAGCAGTGTGTTTGGCCAGACAGGTCATCTGTTGCTATTCTTCTGGCCGCAGAAGCCAGATCGATGCAAACCCAATGAGCAGCACATGAAGAGGCGGCAATTACTGTCCTGCGCGTCGGCCGGCGGGCCGGGACGGGTGCCTGGCCAGTGGCCGCCGCGGTATCCAGGAGCTGACGATCACACAGCACTTAGAACATACAGTCCGCACACGGCCGACACACGCGGCGGCGGCAGAGGAGTAGAGCTCAGAGATTCAGAGACTCGTCTGAGAACCGAGAGAACACCTGTCGCCCGTACCTGCGCGCACTGGGTGGATGATTGGTGCAGGTGGTCGCCGAAATCAAGTTTGTTTTCGATATACAGAATTAGCTGGATTTGTATTACATTGCTCATGTACTACCGATGTTGCAGCTTTTCGATGCGTTATTTATGCTTGTAGTGGTGTGGTGCACTCATTGTTGCAAGTGCGACCCCTATTCTCGAAACTCTACGATTGAAGATAGACATTGATTCGTGCAGCATCTCAAATTGTTAATAAACCTGCCTACACAAACTCTCCCGTCCAAGGCACCGTGTAAGTCGTGCTGACTGTGGAGTGACTGGCCTCCGACCGGCGGGACGTGGGTCCGAGGCTGACGCCGAGGTCAGTCTGCCGGTCAAATGACGCCTTATCTCCGGCGACTGGCCGCCTCCCAGATTAAATACAACAGTCCGATGGCTACTGCCGATGACACTGACAGTGGGTGGGTCACTCAAGTGGTCCCTCCTCCACTCTCCCGGCGCACTCGGAGCGTCACCTCCTCCTGTCCCTCCCTCTCCTCCACGCCTGTCTCGGATAGAGGGTGACCTGAGACTGTTCCGGGGTGTTCCTGGGGCGTGGCAGTGCTTGAATCAGGCTGAGCCAGACTGTTCTGCCCAGGATTGCTAGACACAGCAGCAGAATCAGAATAGCAGTTAGACAGAGTGACCGATTGGTCAGCAGCAGCCGTCTGGCCTCGGGGTTCATCTGTGTCAGCCAGGGCGTCGGATGCGTCGCTCGTCTGCTCTTCAGTAAGCCGAGGCTTTCGGCCCCGATCGTCTAATTACGTTCTACTCTTCCGGTCTCAGATAATTGGATCAGCTTCGCGAGGTGCTGCGACTCACGGCCACTGATAGACTGAAGCCTCGGATTTGTTTTGAATCCAAAGTGTTATTCGATGAAACGGAGGAAAGTGTGCTTCAAAGAGTCTTCATAATGCATTCTGTCTTTCAGTTTATCACCTTCATCAACTTATTTCTCTAGCGTGGTATTTGAAAGGCGTTATTTATGCATATATAATATAGCTGTGTTGGTTTATTATTGTGTAATAAGCGCTAGAGCTCCGGGAATTCTGACACTCAAACAAAATCCCGTAAATAAATATTGAGACCAAAACATCTTCACAGTTCCTATGTATATAACTATGCGCTACATTAACGAGCACAACGTCCATATGCATATCGCACAATATACGAAACATATCGAGCTCGAGAGAGAAACCTATCCAATCAAGCTTTGTTGTATGTTGTCGGCAGCCTAGCGTTTCGTCGTCATTTGCCGTTGACAATTCATCCACTAGCTATTCCACGCCGGAAGTAAGTCAATAGAACTTTCATTAAAGCCTATTTTGTCGTTTACTGAATGTAGATAGAAGTTCAAAGGAAAGCTAAATGGAAATTTTCGTTCTGAATGCCCGAGCGAATCCGCGTGCTCAGTGCCGGAAATTGTTTGCTGCCATAGTTTTATCTTCCAAAGCGCCTTTGATTATTTCCCAGATATTTGGAAGTATGTCAAATGCAGAGAAACTCATTTCCTCCGTTCGGATGCAGTTCAGTTCCGCTTACAAACACATATCACTGCACTGCAGGAGGAGGTATGCGTTGCGAGATCCGTGTCTGATGTTGCTCTGCCGTTACGAACAGCTGACAGATGAAACGTAAGCACAAGATGTAGGGAACATATCTACAATGAAAATCACTAATATGTCTTGGTCTGTGGTAGTTTGAAGACGCAGTTGACCAAGATGCAGTTGCAACATAATAGCCGTTTTCA
The DNA here is from genome assembly GCA_014673585.1 of Semibalanus balanoides. Classification (NCBI taxonomy): domain Eukaryota; kingdom Metazoa; phylum Arthropoda; class Thecostraca; order Balanomorpha; family Balanidae; genus Semibalanus; species Semibalanus balanoides. Next base: position 53,246 of record VOPJ01015540.1, on the reverse strand, counting down.
CGATTAATTATTTTGCGCAAAATGTTTTAAAACATTTCGCGCAAAATAAGCCATCGTGAAAACGGTTAATATTATATATTTAAACAAAAATGTGTTGCATTTCTGCTCAATTTCCCATATGTAGTAAGTACCTATGTTATATATTTTAGCAAGAGAGGTATCAATAGCTGAATACTTTTCACAGAATTCGGTTGGTTTAACAATAATTTGTCGGCAATCGTTCACGCACGCGGTGCAACATTGGGGTAGAATATTCTCGTGTCAGTGACGCTCATCTCTCTCTGTTGTCTCGTGTCAGTGACGCTCATCTATCTGTTGTCTCGTGTCAGTGACGCTCATCTCTCTTTGTCCTCGTGTAGTGACGGGCTCATCTCTCTGTTGTCTCTGTCAGTGACGCTGCTCATACTATCTGTTGTCTCGGTCAGTTGACGCTCCATCTCTCTGTTGTCTCGTGTCAGTGACGCTCATCTCTCTGTTGTCTCGTGTCAGTGACGCTCATCGCTCTGTTGTCTCGTGTCAGTGACGCTCATCTCTCTGTTGTCTCGTGTCAGTGACACTCATCTCTCTGTTGTCTCGTGTCAGTGACGCTCATCTCTCTGTTGAATCGTGTCAGTGACGCTCATCTCTCTGTTGTCTCGTGTCAGTAACGCTCATTTCTCTGTTGTTTCAGACAGCTCGAACGGTGAGTGGTCTGGGGTGGCGGCGGGGCTGGTAGCTGTCTTCCGCAGACGGTGAGTACGTGCTCGCCTGCTCCCTGTCCGACTCAGAGCGAACGGGACAGGCAGCTCCGGCTTATGTGCCGGTGAAGCTCGGCCGCTCCTGACAACGCCGGCTGTCCTCCTGCAGCATCCTTCCGTCCCCACCGGATGCTGAGCTGGTCCACTACGGGCCTCCGGGCAGCCGCTGGCCGTGAACTACATTAGCCAGCAGATCGCGTCGCATTAGGTCGCTTGGTGTCGCACGGCGTTCCAGCCGGCGACGTTTGACAGACAGGCGCGGCGCGGAGCGCACGGCGCCGCGACATCGTGTGCTGCGCTGCTGGGCCCAAATCGGATTGGCCGGATTAGATTTGACGCTCGTTATGGCCGCCTTATGTGACGAGCCAGCGGCCAGCGGCGCACCAATCAACTTAGCGGGCGGCGTCGTGCTCCGGCACCCTGGCCGCTCAGTCTGCCGGTCCACCGCGGCCCGGCAGGATTTATGGCCGTCTGACAGTATGTCAACCCGGCTGACGGCCTGATAATGACAGAGATGGGCAGAATATCACTGGTTATCCGTCCCACCTCCTCTCCGCCCCACCTCCTCTCCGTCCCACCTCCTCTCCGTCCCACCTCCTCTCAGGCGCCCACCTCTCTCCGTCCACCTCCTCTCCGTCCCACCCTCCTCTCCCGGTCCACCGTCTCTCCACCCCACCTCTCTCCGTCCCACCTCCTCTCCGTCCCACGCTCCTCTCCTCCCACCTCCTCTCGTCCCACTCCTCTCCGTCCGCACCGATCCCTCCGTCCACTCCTCATCCGTCCCACCTCTCTCCGCCCCACCTCCTCTCCAACCCCACCTCCTCGTCCGTCCCACCTCCTCTCCGTCCACCTCCTCTCCGCCCACCTCCTCTCCGTCCCAACCTCCTCTCCGTCCCACCTCCTCTCCGTCCCACCTCCCTCCCCGTTCCCACCTCCTCATCCGTCCCACCTCCTCTCCGTCCCACCTCCCTCTCCGTCCCACCTCCTCTTCGCACCCCACCCCTCTCCGTCCCACCTCTCTCCGTCCACTCCTCTCCGTCCCAACCTCCTCTCCGTCCTCCTCCGTCCCACCCTCCTCTCCGTCCACCTCCTCTCCTCCCACCTCCTCTCCGTCCCACCTCCTCTCCGTGCCCACCTCCTCTCCGTCGCCACCTCCTCTTTCCGTCCACCTCCTCTCCGCCCCACCTCCTCTCCGTCCGCAACTCTGCTCGCGTCCACCCTCCTCTCCGTCCCACCTCCTCTCACACCACCTCCTCTCGTCCCACCTCCTCTCCGGGTCCCACCTCCTCTCCGTCCCACCTCCTCTCCGTCCCAACCTCCTCCTCCGTCCCACTCCTCTCCCGTCCACCTCCTCTCCGTCCACTCCTCTCCGTCCCACCTCCTCTCTCGTCCCACCTCCTCTCTCGTCCACTCCTCTCCACCCCCCCTCTCTCCGTCCCACCTCTCTCCGTCCAGCCCTCACTCTCCTCCCATCCTCCTTCCGTCCACCTCCTCTCCGTCCACTCCTCTCCGTTCCCACCTCTCTCGTCCCGCCAACCTCCTCTCCGTCTCTACCTCCTCTCCGTCCCCTCCTCTCCGTCCCCCTCCTCTCTCTCATCCCCTCTCCTCTCCCACTCGCTCTCGTCCCACCTCCTCTCCGTCCCACCTCCTCCGTACCCACCTTCCTCTCCGTCCACTCCTCTCGTCCCACCTCCTATCTCCGTCCACCCTCCTCTCCACCCACCTCCCTCTCCGTCCCACCTCTCCTCCGTACCTCTCTCCGTCCCACCTCCTCTCCGTCCTCTCCGTCCCAGCTCCTCTCGTCCCACCTCCTTCGTCCCACCTCCTCTCCGTCCCACCTCCTCTCCGTCCACCTTCTCCCGTCCCACCTCTCTCCGTCCACCTCCTCCCGTCCCACCCTCCTCTCCGTCCCACCTCCTCTTCCGCCCACCTCCTCTCGTTCACTCCTCTCCGTCCCACCTCCTTCTCGTTCCCACCTCTCTCACCCATCCTCTCCGTCCACTCTCTCCTCGTCCCACCTCCTCTCCCGTCCACCTCCTCCTCTCGTCCTTCCGTCCCACCTCCTTCCGTCCACCTCCCTCCCCCGTCCCACCTCCTCTTCCGATCCCACCTCCTCGTCCGTCCACCTCTCCGTCCACCTCCTCTCCGTCCACCTTCTCTCCGTCACCTCCTCTCCACCCCCTCCTCTCCGTCCCACCTCCTCTCCGTCCACCTCCTCGTCCACTCCTCTCCGTCCTCTCCGTCCCACCTTCTCTCCGTCCCACCTCTCTCCGTCCCACCATCTTCTCCGTCCCACTTCCTCTCCGTCCCACCTCGTTCTCCCGTCCACCTCCTCTCGTCCCACCTCCTCTCCGCTCACTCCTCTCGTCCCACTCCTCTCGCCACCTCCTCTCCGTCCCACCTCCTCTCCGTCCCACCTCTCTCTCGTCCTCTCCGTCCCACTCCTCTCGTCCACCTCCTCTCCGTCCACCTCTCTCCGTCCCACTCCTCTCCACCCACCTCCTCTCCGTCCCACCTCGCTCTCCTCCCACCTCCTCTCCGTCCACCTCCTCTCCGTCCCTCTCTCCGTCCCACCCTTCCGTCCCCACCTCCTCTCGTCCACCACCTCCTCTCCGTCCCACCTCCTCTCCGTCCCACCTCCTCTCCGTCCCCCGTCCTCTCCGTCGCCACCGCTCCTCTCCGTCCCACCTCCTCTCCACCCACTCCTCGTCCGTCCCACCTCCTCTCCCCGTCCCACCTCCTCTCCGTTCCACTCCTCTCCCGCCACCTCTCTCTCGTCCACCCCTCTTCGTCCCACCTCCTCTCACGTCCCACCTCCTTCCGTCCACCTCCTCTCTCCACTCCTCTCCGTCCCACCGCCTCTCGTCCCAGCCTCTCTCCGTCCACCTCTCTCGTCCCATCCTCCTCCCGGTCCCATCCTTCCATCCCACCTCCTCTCGTCCACCTCCTCTCCGTCCCACCTCCTCTCCGTCCCACCTCCTCCCGGTCCCACCTCCTCTCCGTCTTCGTCCCACCTCCTACCCCCTGCCACACCACGCCACAACACCGACTGCTGGCTACCGGGGAGCAGCCCGGGTCGCGTCACTGACAAATATATCAGCCTGTTTGCGACGCCGGCCGCTGCTGGAGGCGCAATCCTCGGCCATTTCTGTCGTCTGAAACTGGTCTAAATGAGACTCTCCCCGACACGGCCAGCTGCCGAGTGGGACGTCCCAGCTGCTGGCGAAGCCTGTTGTTAGGGGCAGAGTTAGGTACACTCAGCACTGTTCGCAGCTAAACGGCCAGGATATAGCGTTTTTGCATGAGGTCTTCCGTTCTCCATCTATTTCTCCTGTCCTTGTTCTTCCCTTTCATTGCGATTTTCTAACTCTTATTTTTTCCTGGCTTACTTTACACTCACTCTTTGTACATACGTCCTCTTTTTGCACTTCACTCGACATTACAAAAAAGTAAAAAAAATTTTTTTTTTTTTTTTAGCCTGTCAATCATCCTGGACACTGTATGCATTGTTAGCGTGATGAGAAAGGGGAACAGGCAATACAGATACACAGATAATGGGTCGTGATCAGAGGCGAAGCTTTTCCATAAAAGTTTTGAGAGATGAGCTGGGAAAAATCGCTTGAAGTAGTTACTATCAAAATCCACAAAATACATACTTCTCCCCAGTTTTGACCCACTTTTTCGTGCAAGTTGGGGGGGGGGGCTGAAGCCATCCAACTTGTCTTTTTTAGGAATGACTAGAGGAAAATAAGCGTTCTTCCGTTCGTTGACACAGACAAAAAAAGACAGAAGACCTCATGCAAAATAGTATCCATGCGACGTCACGGAAAAGGTGTTACCAGATGGCGTACCTGTATTGTGTGTAATAGAACTGGCGCACATGAGCGCACTGTTTGTCTGTTATTTGATCAACCATAAGCTCGGGAGGTGTGACGCGTTTGTGACGTACATCCGAAAATGACGTCATGTATAATATTGTATTTCATCAAAATATCCACAGTTCTCGTGTTTTATGACAAATTAATAGCATAATCGTTATCTGCGTGCTCTGTTTAGTCATTGCATAGCATTCGAACGAATCTACCAAGGTGGACTATTCCCTTTAATTATCTAGGGCTTGTTAAAGTTTCCCATATACCTATTCACAAATCTCCGATATGGCGATAAATGCCATTCACTTTGTCAGACGTATAGGAGCAGTGGGGTGTCCGGTTTTTGATGTAGCAGCTGACCGCGCGACCGAGGGCCGTGTGCAGCGTTCATCCGTCACTGGACCGTCTGACCGAGTGGCCGCCCGGGTATCGGCTAATAGCATCAGTCTCTGGCCACTACCTGCAGGTGCACCGAGCCAATCACTCTCTGGGGAACTCTGCTCAACGCAACAACCGGACCCGGTCCAACACCCACATCCGGGGCCCGGCCTGCACACCCATCGAGGCCGGTCCCACACCCCACCATCCGGGGCGGTCCAACACCATTCCCCCATCCGGGGCCCCGGTCCAAACCCACCATCACGGGGCCCGTCCAACACCCTCCATCCGGCCGGTCCAACACCACCCACTGCCGAGGCCCGTCCAACACCACCACCATCCGGGGCCCGGTCCAACACCCACCATCCGGGGCCCGGTCGCAACACCCTCCATGCCGGGGCCCGGTCCAACACCACTCATCCGGGCCCGGTCGCAACACCCATCCGGGGCCCGGTCCACACACCCCACCATCCGGGGCCCGGTCCAACCCCCACCATCCGGGGCCCGGTCCAACACCCACCATCCGAGGCCCGTCCCACACCCTCATCCGGGGCCCGTCCCAACACCACCATCCGGGCCCGGTCAACACCCACCATCCCGGGGGCCCGGTCCAACACCCACGCAGTCCGGGCCCGGTCCAACCCCACCATCCGGGGCCCGGTCCAACACCCACCATCCGGGGCCCGGTCCAACACCCACCATCCGGGCCCCGGTCCAACGCTCACCATCCGGGGCCCGGTCCAACCACCCACCATCCGGGCCGGGTCCCAACACCCACGCATCCGGGGCCCGGTCCCACACCCACCATCCGGGGCCCGGTCCAACACCCCCATCCGAGGCCCGGTCCCACACCCACCATCCGGCCTGGTCCAACACCCACCATTCCGGGGCCTGGTCAAACACCCACCATCCGGGGCCGGTCCAACACCCCGCCATCCGGGGCCCGGTTCCCACACCCACCATCCGGGGCCCGGTCCCAACACCCACCATCCGGGGCCCGGTCCAACACCCAACATCCGAGCGCCGGTCCAACACCCACCATCCGGGGACCGCGGTTTCCAACACCCATCCAATCACGGGGCCCGGTCCAACACCCACCATCCGGGGCCCGGTCCAACCCCCACCATCCGGGGCCTGGCCCACACCCACCATCCGGGCCCCGGTCCAACACCCACCATCCGGGACCCGGTCCAACACCCACCATCCGGGGCCCGGTCCAACACCCACCATCCGGGCCTGGCCCACACCCACCATCCGGGACCCGGTCCAACACCCACCATCCGAGCCCCTCGGTCCAACCACCTGCCAAGCCATCCGAGCCCGGTTCCAACACCCACGCATCCGGGGCCCGGTCCAACACCCCACGATTCGACCACCATCCGGGGCCGGTCCAACACCCACCAATCCGGGGCCCGGTCCAACGCTCACCATTCCGGGGCCGGTCCAGCACCCACCATCCGGGGCCCGGTCCAACACCCACCAATCCGGGGCCCGGTCCCAACACCCTCTCCGGGGCCCGGTCCAACACTAATTATCTCGCTCCACCAATCCGAGGCCCGGTCCAACACCCACCATCCGGGGCCCGGTCCAGCAACCACCATTCCGGGACCCGGTCCACACCCACCATCCGAGCCCCGTCCAACCCCCACCATCCGGGGCCGCGGTCCAACGCTTCACCATCCGGGGCCGGTCCAGCCCCCCATCCGGGGCCCGGTCCAACACCCACCATCCGGGGCCCGGTCCAACACCCACCATCCGGGGCCCGGTCCCACACCCACCATCCGGGGCCCGGTCCAACACCCACCATCCGGGGCCCGAGCCAACACCCACCATCCGGGGCCTGGTCCAACACCCACCATCCACCGATACACACAGAGCTAGTCTCGTGCTGAGATGCAGTATCGCTGGCAAGTGTCATGGTGACGGTCACGAATCCATCGCAAAACAGGATGTCTGAATCAAGGCATTGATTTTGTATATTTGTGGTACACTCTATTATTGAAGAAAACGCCATTCAAAGAACCTGTGTTTCATTGCGATTGCTATCTCTATGTAAACGTTTACTTTGAGTAAAGTAATGGGCAAAAGGCTATTCATATTATTGGTTTTCATTTGAAACATGCTCACTAAAGCAGCGCCTGAAGTCATGCGTGTATTCACATTACAGTTTTTCACATCGGAAAATAATCTGACAAATTGCTGTGTTGGGCGAAATTCGTAGCTGTCTCTCAGTTCGAGACAATGAGAGCCTCTGCAGTTAGTTACACCGTCGTATGCCATGACAGCACTGCAAATGATTTCAATTAGCAGGATATTGCTGCAGACAGGAAATTTCGCGACCAATCCCTCTGCTAATTAAATAGAAATTCCAACAGGAATTGCTACTTAGCTGTGCATGCTGGATATGATGGTATTCATCAGCGCGGTAATTCTGACGTCCAAGACCCTGTGGACTCTGTCACTGCTGTCTTAATGGACTGTGTAATGGACTGTGCCATGACTCTGCCACCTCATTCGGAGACGGACTGAGAGGTGCCCTGCCATCTGACGAGGAGCCGGACGGCTGTGCTGACGTAGTCCGCTGGCACACGGAGATAGCGAAAATCAGCTGCTGTTGCCCAGTTAACCATAGCACAGAGGCGCCAGGCTGAAATCAGCTGCTGTTGCCCAGTTTACCATGGCACAAGGCCCAGGCTAAATCAGCTGTGCTGCCCAGTTTACATAGCACAGATGCGCCAGGCGGAAAATCCAAGTGCTGTTGCCCAGTTAACCATGCACAGACGGCGCCAGGTGACATTCAGCTTGCTTGTTGCCCAGTTAACCATGGACACAGAGGCGCCAGGCTGAAACAGCTGCTGTTGCCCAGTTAACCATAGCCAGAGGCGCGACAGGCTGAAATCAGCGTGTTGCCCAGTTAACCATGCACAAGAGGCGCCAGCTGAAATCAGCGCTGTGCCCAGTACCATGGCACAGAGGCGAGGCTGAAATCAGCTGCTGGATGCCAGTTAACCATGGCAACAGAGGCGCCAGGCTGAAATTAGCTTGCTGCTGCCCAGTTAACCATAGCACAGAGGCCCAGGCTGAAAATCAGTGCTGTTGCCGCAGTTAACCATGGCACAGAGGCGCCAAGGCTGAAAATCACTACTTGTTGCCCAGTTAACCATGGCCAGAGGCGCCAGGCTGAAATCAGCTGCTGTTGCCCAGTTAACCACGCACAGAGCGCCAGGCTTGAAATCAGCTCGTTACGCCCAGTTACCATAGCACAGATGGGCCAGGGTAAAATCAGCTAATTGTTTGCCCATTATACCATGCACAGAGGCGCCAGGCTAAATCAGCGCTGTTTGCCCATTAACCACGGACGAGAGGCGCCAGCGAAACAGCTGCTGCCTGCCCAGTTAACCATGGCACAGAGGCGCCCAGGCTTGAAATCAGCTGCTGTTGCCCGTTAACCTGGGCAAGGGGCCAGGGCGGAAATAGCTGCTGTTGCCCAGTTAACCACGGCACAGGAGGCGCCAGGCTTGAAATCAGCTGCTCTAGCCCAGTTACATAGCACGAGGCGGCGGGGCTGAAATCAGCTGCTGTGTGGCCCAGTTAACCAATGAGCACAGAGGCGCCAGACTGGAAATCAGCTGCTGTTTGCCCAGTTAAACCACGGCACAGAGGCGCCAGGCTGAAATCAGCTGCTATTGCCAGTTAACCATAGACAGGGCGCAGGCTGAAATCAGCTGCGCTGCCCAGTTAACCATAGACAGATGGCGCCAGGCTGAAATCAGCTGCTGTTGCCCCAGTACCATGGCACAGAGGCGCAGGCTGAAATCCAGCTGCTGCTGCCCAGTTAACCATAGCACAGGGCCAGGCATAAATCAGCTGCTGTGCCAGTTAACCATGCACAGAGCGCAGGGCGGAAATCAGCTGCTGTTTGCCCAGTAACACGCACAGAGGCAGCCGGCTTGAAATCAGCTGCTGTTGCCCAGTTAATCAGGCACAGAGGCCCAGGCTAAATCAGCTGCTGTGCCCAGTTAACCATGGCACAGAGGCGCCAGGCTGAAATCAGCTGCTGCCTGCCCAGTTAACCATAGCACAGACGCCAGGCTTGAATCAGCTGCTGTTTGGCCAGTTAAACATAGCACAGAGGCGCCAGGTTGACATCAGTGCTGTTGCCCAGTTAACCAGTGGCACAGAGGCGCCAGGCGGAAATCAGTGCTGTTGCCCATTAACCATGGCACAGAGGCGCCAGGCTGACCAATCAGCTGCTGTTGCCCAATTAACCATTGACACGAGAGGCGGCCAGGCTGAAATCAGCTGCTATTGCCACAGTTAACATGACAACAGAGGCGCCAGGCTGAAAATCAGCTGCTGTTGCCACATTAACCCATGCACAGAGGCGCCAGGCACATCAGCTGCTGTTTGCCCAGTTAAACATAGCACAGAGGCCCAGGCTGACATGAGCTTGATTTACTATTGCCCAGTTATAACCATGGCACAGAGGCGCGAGGCGAAATCAAGCTGCTTTGCCCAGTTAAACAAGCACAGAGTGCCAGGCATGGACATTCAGTGCTGTTGCCCAGTTAACCATGGCACAGAGGCGCAGGCGGAAATCAGCTGCTGTTTTGCCCAGGTTTAACCATGGCACAGAGGCGCCAGGCTGACATCAGGTCTGTTGCCCATAACCATGGCACAGAGGCGACAGGCTGAAATTCAGCTGCTAATTGCCCAGTTACCATGGCACAGGGCGCCAGGCTGAAATCAGCTGCTGTTGCCCAATTAACCATAGCACAGAGGCGCCAGACTGTGCGGGGTCAGTGAATAGAGGGACGGGTGCTCTAACGCGGTTTACTCACACAAAGACGGGTGGAACTGCAAGACATGCTGTAGTGTAATTACATAATCTGGTTGCTGGTCGTCACTTGTGGCAGCTCGATACACACAAACATTATTGCAGCTCCTATTGGCTACATTGGCGGATCCAGTGTGTGTGTGTGGGAGGGGGCATTTTGGGCCATTCCCCCTCCCCAAAGGCATAAAGTGGCCTGTTTGCCCTCCCCCCTAATACAATATCACGCCTCGCATGAAAAAGCGATCGGTAATAATTCATAATTACTTTTATACGAAATATGTGATATATCTCGTTGGTGTGCTTAAATCTATGTTGCCACTCGGCATAGCGATCGTAGGCGGCCTGGACTACATTGAGGATTGACTCGTAGGTGCACACCATCCCATAGTACACGAATATCCAAGGTGTACCCCATGTCCCCGGTCACCCGAAACTGCGGCCCGATGTCAGGCGGCAGTTGTGCTCTAAATTCCCGCCGGCGGTCTGCAGCAGGTTATGATGGGACGGCGTCCGCCGACCATCCCGCTGTTCTCTCCCACGTGACGTCCGGTGGACATCCCGCTGCTCTCTCCCACTGACGTCCGGCGCGACCATCCCGCTGCTCTCTCCCTCTGACGTCCGGCGGACATCCCGCTCCTCTCTCCCACGACCGTCCGGCGGCATCCCTTCTCTCTCCACTGACGTCCGGTGGACATCCCGCTTCCCTCCCACCTGACTCAGCGACATCCCGTCTCTCTCTACCACTGACGTCCGGCGGACATCCCGCGGCTCTCTCCACTGACGTCCGCGGCCACCCGCTGACATCTCTCCCTCTGCGTCCGGCGGACTCCAGCTGCTCTCTCCCTCGACGTCCGGTGGACCATGCCGCTCCTCCCACTGACGTCCGGCGGACATCCCGCTTTCTCTCCCCAACTGCGTCAGGCGGACATCCGCTTCTTCTCCCACTGACGTCCCGGCGGACATCCCGCTGCTCTCTCCCTCTGACGTCCGGCGGACCATCCCGCTGCACTCTTCACTGACGTCCGCGGACATCCGCGCTCTCTCTCACGGACGTCCCGGCGGACATTCCGCTTCTTCTCCCACTGACGTCCCGGTGGACCATCCGCTCTCATCTCTCACGAACGGTCCCGGCGGAATCCCGTTCTCTCTCCCACTGACGTCCGGCGGACATCCCGCTGCTCTCTCCCACTGACGTCCGGTGGACATCCCGCTGCTCTCTCCCTCTGACGTCCGGTGGACATCCCGCTCCTCTCTCCCACTGACGTCCGGCGGACATCCCGTGCTCTCTCCCTACTGAGCCGTGGCGGCCACCGCCACACCTGCAGTTCCTTCCTCAAACGCGCTCTTTGGGGAGAAATTAAATTCAGACTCATCCGTTTATGCAAAGCCGCATTAGTTCGCCGTATTCCGTATGCGGATGGTGTGGTTGGCCATATCTAAGAGCGGTCGGTGAAGGCCAGAGGAGCTGCGCTCCGACTACGCAGGCTGACCTGGCCCTGACCTGGGCGGAGCTGACCTGTCGTCTAGTTACCCTGGACCTGGATACAGCAGGGGAGGGGGGGGGAGTCGGCCTCACAGGCTGCGGCGGTGGGGCAGGTAAACGGTCACAGCCTGATAGATATGTGCACAGGGCGGTGGGTGGATTTTTGGAACGAGCGGGAAAAAGAGTTGGTAAAATGTATTGAACCGACTGTGTGTTCAATGCTTCGATCTGGAGTGTTCTGCTTAGACATATCAGGTCGTGCTCCGGGTGTTAGCTTTATTCTGTTCACGTTATCCATCGCTACGATTTATTTCTCCATCCTCCGTCTCTCGAACTCCCAGCCTTCTCCAATGGTTGTCCCTTCTATTTCTCCCGGGCTGTTTCCTTCCAACACAGCTACACCCTATCTGACAAACGCAGCGCGCCTCAGCCCCCCCCCCCCCGCCGACACCCATCGTTCGCCGCCGGCAGCGGGGTCTATGTATGCAGAACGAGACGACGACTCCCAACTCTTGCCTCGTTCGGGAGAGTTCAAAGCCGGGAGAGCGGCTGCGCTGGTTCAGGACGGCGGATCGCCGGCTCCAGCTTCCACCACGGCCGTCGTTGTAATCAGTTTAAGCCGCTCTGGCAGACACGATCGATGACGTAATCAATAGATCGTGATCGCCCGATGATCTGTGGATAGATGATCTGGGGATCCCCGAGCCGCGTCGCCCGGCCCAACTAGTACCCTCAGCAACCAGGCCGCCGGCAGCCGCAGCTCTGAGATGAACGGGGATCCCCGAGCCGCGTTCGCCCGGCCAACTAAGTTGCCTCTCAGCAACCGGCCGCCGGCAGCCGCAGCTCTGAGATTGATCCTGGGGATCCCCGAGCCGCGTCACCGCGGCTCCAACTAGTACCCTCACAACTCAAGGCCGCCGGGCAGCCGCGCTCTGAGATGTCTGGGGACCCCGAGCCGCGCGCGGATTTGTACGCTCACTGAGTGAGGTGCGGTCGAATTGAACGCTCACTGAGTGGGGCTGCGGTCGAGTTGAACGCCTCACTGAGTGGGGCTGCGGTCGCATTTGAACGCTTCAATGAGTGGGCTGCGTCGAGTTGAACGCTCACTGATGAGCGTGCGGTCGAGTTGAACGCTCACTGAGTTAGGGTGCGGTCCGAGTTGAACGCCACTGAGTGAGGGGTGCGGTCGAGTTGAACGCTCACTGAGTGGAGTGCGGTCGAGTTTTAAACGCTCCACTGAGTGAGGTGCGGCGAGTGAACGCTCACTGAAGTGAGGTCGGTCGAGTTGAACGCTCACTGAGTGGGGCTGTGGTCGAATTGGACGCTTCATGATGAGGGTTGCAGTCGAGTTGAAGCTCACTGAGTGGGGCTTGCGGTCGAGTGAACGCTTCACCCTGAAGTGGGGCTGCGGTCGAGTTGAACGCCCACCTGAGTGGGGCTGGTGGTCGAATTGAACGCTCACTGAGTAGGTGAAGTCGAGTTGACGCTCATGAGTGGGGCTGCGGTCAGTTGAACGCTCACTAGTGGGCTGCGGTCGAATTGAACGCTCACTGGTGAAGGTCGGTCGAGTTGAACCGCTCACTGAGTGAGGTCGGTCGAGTTGAACGCTCACTGATGGGTTGCGGTCGAGTTGAACGCTCACTGGTGAGGTGCAGTCGAGTTGAACGCTCACTGAGTGGGGTGCGGCTCGAGTTTGAAAGCTCACGAGTGGCTGTGGTTGAAATGAACGCTCAAACTGAGCGTGGGGTGGCGGTCGAGTTGAAACGCTCACTGAGTGAGCGTGCGGGTCAGTTGAACGCTCATGAGTGGGCTGGCGGTTGAAATTGACGCTCATGAGTGGGGTGCGGTCGAGTGAACGCTCACTGATGGGGTGCTGTCGAGTTGACGCTCACTTGAGGTGGGGTTGCGGTCGAGTGTGACGCTCACTGAGTGGCGGTGGCGGTCGAGTTTGAACGCTCACTGAGTGGGGCTGCGGTTTGAATTGAACGCTCACTGAGTGGGGTGCGGTCGAGTGAACGCTCATCTGAGTGGGTGCGGTCGAGTTGGAACGCTCACTGAGTGGGTGCGGTCGAGTTGAACGCTCACTGAGTGAGTGCGGTCGAGTTGAACGCTCCTGAGTGGGGCTGTGGTCGAGTTGAACGCTCACTGAGTGGGGTGGTCGAGTTTGAACGCCTACGCGTGGGGTTGCGGTCGAGTTGAACGCTCACTGAGTGGGGCTGCGGTCCGAGTTGAACGCTCAATGAGTGGGTGCGGTCGAGTTAACCTCACTGAGTGAGGTGCGGCGAGTTGAACGCTCACTGAGTGGGGGTGCTGTCCGAGTTGAACGCTCACTGGTGGGGCTGCGGTTGAATTGGGGAACGCTTCACTGAGTGAGGTGCACGTCGAAGTTGAACGCTCACTGAGTGAGGTGCCGGTCGAGTTGAAGCTCACTGAGTGAGGGCAAAGTCGAGTTAACGCTCACTGAGTGGGGTAGGTCGAGTTTTGAAACGCTTCACTGAGCTGAGGTGCGGTCGAGTGAACGCTCACTGAAGTAAGGGTGCGGTCGAAGTTGAACGCTCACTGAGTGAGGTGCGGGTCGAGTGCAACGCTCACTGAGTGAGGTTGCGGTCGAGTTGAACGCTCACTGAGTGGGGTGCGGTCGAGTTGAAGCGCTCACTGAGGTGAGTGCGGTCCGAGTTGAACGTCACTGAGTGAGGTGCGGTCGAGTTGAACGCTCACTGAGTGGGCTGTGGTCGAGTTTGAACGCCCCTGAGTGGGGCTGCGGTCCGAGTTTGACGCTCACTGAGTGGGTTCAGTCGAGTTGAAAGCTCACTGGAGTGAGGTCGGTCGAAGTTGAACGCCTCCGAGTGGGGTGCGGTCGAGTTGAAACGCTCACTGGAGTGGGGTGCGGTCGAGTTGAACGCTCACTGAGTAGGTGCGGTCGAGTTGAACGCTCACTGAGTGGGGCTGCGGTTGAATTGAAGCGCCTCCACTGAGTGAGGTGCGGTCGAGTTGAACGCTCACTGAGTGAGGTGCGGTCGAGTTGAACGCTCACTGAGTGAGGTGCAGTCGAGCACGATACCGGCACAGCGTATTGTCTATACCGAATGCAGTGGATTAGTTGTGATGAAGGGTAGGCCACGTATGTCGACCTGTTAGACATCTGAAATTCAGCGCCAAGCCTGTCCTGGACTGGTGGCCTGCTCTGCTCCATAGACCTGAGTTTTGTAACTACTCACAATGTGTTATGAGTGACTGCAATATTTATGTCGTCTAGGGAAAGCAACACTTCCACACAAAGTTATTGAACGATGGTGTTGCTGTTGCAGTATTCAAACAATTGTAGGCGTAGCATCACGTTTACGATGGTGTTGTTGTTGCAGTATTGACACATTGTAGGTAGGCGTAGCATCACGTTTAAATTCATTACAATTCAACTTAACATCAACTTGAGCTATGACCGACTCAGTGTCTATGTTGGGGCTACAAGTCGTAACATTTTGGAAGCAGAATCATCTATGTGAACGACTATGCTATTGTGCAGATCAAGGATTAATAAATACCACACGGGGCCGATAAAATAATTTCTTTAGGACCGAGGTCGTTGTTGGATTTTCCGCCCGAGACCGAAGGTCGAGGGTGGAAAATCTTACAACGACCGAGGTCCAAAGAATTTATATCGGCCCTAATGTGGTTTATTTTATCATGTGTCTACCTCCGTTTTGAAAACTGCGTAAATAAAGTTTGGTAAAATGTAAATGCCCGGCGGGCCGAAAGCTTTGACCAATTGACTTTACATTGTTTTTCTGAGAGCTGAAAACCTTTTACCACACGCTCGTGCTAATGCTAAAAACATACTGAGACATGTGATAAAGGCTTTGTCGCGAAGTGCATACAAACATTTTGGACTGTACAGCTGAAGTATGTTCACCATTGACTCACGTGCTTTGGTGAAACGATGTGCAGAAACGTTTTATATAACGTGTAGTAATCTGGATCCGATAAAAAAATGTATGACTTATTTGTTATTATATAAAATAATCGGCAGAAAGAGAAACGCTCTGACCAGACTACCGAATTAAATCGATATACCAGCAATACTTATAATTATCTTCGGAAGAGGTCGAACATTCGCTGGATCAGTTTCTTCAGCCGTCTATCGGTGTTCACCCGTTTCTGAACAGAGAACATACGGCGACTGCCGTGAACAGTTCGGAAGAACAGAACGGGCCGGTCGACTTTTGCCCTCGTTTCGGCGAGGTCACTGGGCTCACAATGTCTATTACACAAAGTTTGGTAACGTAGACGGCCGATTCGCTATTGCTTCGAACTTCCGAAAGGTATCGCTATTTGGTCTCGGCCAGAACTGTGGACCCATTTCGGATCACTAACTGCGGGTTTAAAATACGCAGGTGATAAGGGCCAGCTCGTTTGATGATCCGATAAGGCATCGTAAAAGGCTTTTATTATACAATGCTATTAGCCAGTGCACCGTTATCATGTTGTAAATGTATCGTGACACACTGCCATTACGGGATATAACGTCCATTTACCAAAACCGCTCCACTACCGAAGCGCAGTTAACTCGTTGTTAATGTGCATACCTAAAGGATACTATCAGACACGCTCACTTCAGGGGCCGATGTGGCTGTTTTGATGTTCAGCTTTCAACAGCCTTGGTGAACACCACATCTATTTCAGCCTGTAATATCGAGACAGATACTGTTTCCGCGACTCTCCTGCAACTGAAGCGTGAACTAGCACGAGCGTTTTGTCACACGACTGTGGCCAATCTGTGCTGTTAGACCGGGCCGGGCTGGTCCGGGCCGGGCTGGTCCGGGCCGGCGGCGGATGTGGCTCTCTGTCGAGCCGTGAGTGATGCTCCCGCTCGGGAGCTTCGCGCTCCACTGGCGCGGCATATAGATGAAAATGAATCTCAAACAGGTGGGCGCGCCGGCTGGCCAGTTCTCTAAGTGGGACGTTCGTCTCAGCAGCGTCGGACCGATTGTGGTGCGGTGGCGCGCGGCGGGTTCTCCTGTGATGGACGGCCCTGGCTGAGTTACCAACTCAGCAGGCCAGCCGGCGGCCGCACCAGCTGAGTTATATAGTACCTCCGGCACTCTGCAGCCGGGACCGGACCGGACCGGACCGCCTGTTGTACAGACAGGCCGCCGACTCAGCACCTCGGCAGTCCTGTGGTCGCTACTTGGCCGGAACAGTCTGACGCCTGGTCCGCTCTGTATAATTCAGACACTTAATTAGGCAATCCATGGCATGCTTTTGGTCTCCTGCGCTTCTGCCATGAATGGAACTGATCTGAAATTATAGTGGTAGGTCCTTGGGGTAGGAATGGTGGCTTCGGATATAATATATATATATATATATATATATATATATATATATATATAATATAATTATATATATATACTATATATATATCTTTCTATTAGTTTTGTATGCTCACTATGTTAACAATCCTACAGAAAGGCATGAGGTTACCCATAATTTGCCACCTAGAGCGTCCGCCACCTTCCGAAGTTCGTGAAAGTTTAATTTGGTATTTTAATCGATTCATCTCAATGCAGCCATGAGTGAATTAAAATCCGAATGTGTCGGGGACGCGTCCTCTTGTTCCCCGTTTCCGACGCTCATGTTTGCTACTTGAACACTGCAGTGGCACCATGAATTGAAGCATAAATCAGAGTCAATTTTTCTAACAAGTTCTGATAATACTGTTTAATGTGTATACTGTATAGGTAATGTTCTCCCGGATGTTGACGAGCATACGATGGGTTTCCTTTGTTTCAGACGACCGAAAACTCTTCATTGGTATGCTAAGCAAGCAACAGACTGAAGAGGACGTGAAACAGCTTTTTCAGCCGTTCGGACCAATTGAAGAGTGTACGATTCTGCGAGGCGTGGACGGTGTCAGCAAAGGTCAGTGATTAAAGGGACTTCAAATTCGGTCTGACCTATCTTGGGTAAGGTTGATTGGGTCTGCTCTGGACATTGTGAAGCCATGAGATGAAGGGTAAGGGATATAGTGAGATGAAATGAAACACCGACCAAACGACTGTTCATGAGCTTGCACTGCGGAATGAAGCTGTGAGCTCCAAACTGCGAAGATGGCCACCACTCCAGGGGGAGGTTTTTTGGCGGTCCCACATATCCAGTGGTCGGCGGCTGCCAGTCACAGGTTAACGTAGACGTGACAAGAAAACGAGGACCAGCAGTCGGGACGATGGCAAGTGATCTGAAATTGATGGTCATTGATTGGTGCCTCAGACAAATGCCATGGCCACGGAGTGGCTAAACACTCAAAAGGCCGTCCTGGTTGTCTTTCGAACTAATGAGCTATCGAGAATGAAGATGATGATGTGATGATGATGATGATGATGATGATGATGATGATGTTAGGGCCCACCGACTACATGCGGTCACTTGGCGATCTATCGATAAATGATGCATATGTCGCATCAGCAAAAGTCGGATTTAAAAGTTCAGATTCGGATTTAAAACAAGTGTTAGGCCTAGGCCAAGTTACTTAGGTCTTTCTGCAACATATATATTTTGTGTTATCAAAAAATGGTAAAGAACAAAATGGCTCTCCTTATCTGATAAATAGGGCAGTTAAGAGGGTCGCGCACTGTCATGCCCTGAGCTTTCTGGAAAAGGCTGACTGAGATTGCTTCTGAGAACTTTGCGAAACCATCACCACTCGTGACGAGCTTGACCTTTACGAGCGTGTTTAGATCAGGGCGCTAGAAAAGGTCCCCTGATTTAGTGCAGCGACTCTCTCGTCTTGTGGTCAGGACAGGTCTTAAATTGCCGTATTTACGACAACTCAAATGCGTAACATTAACCATGTGTCTAAAGAAACATCCACTGACTATTGATGCGATACAGACTAAACGGCGTGAGCGTTGCGGCGTTTGGAGACCCGAGGTGATGTGTGGTTTTGGTGGTCACTCAACAGATGTCGCTGCTGTATAGAACCTGGCAGGTAGATTAACCCGCAAGACACATCTGCACGGAGTTGTTAGGCACCGTGCCTGTACACTTGTACAGCAATCTAAAACTTAACATTAACATAGCTTGCTAATAAAATAGAAGCTGTGTCAATGACCTCATATTTTGTTTAAGCAGACCTCCGATATCACCATTCGCAGTTGTACGGAAATTTATTTCGTATTTAAACCAATGCAATTTGAACTTTGTGTATGTTTGCATGCCACTCTTACGGTACTTCAAGATGGTTCCCAAAACCGTTCTTTGTTAATCCCTTCCACAGTTTGAGATTACGATACAAATGTTAGGACACATATTTCCCCTTATAAATCAACGCCAATGGCATTTTATATGCAGGATTTACATGGCGGCACTCTCTTCTTTCCGCAGGCTGTGCTTTTGTGAAATTCTCATCACATCAAGAAGCGCAGGCGGCGATCGAAAGTTTGCATGGTAGTCAAACGATGCCCGTGAGTACCATTATGCGGCCATTTGTGTCATGGTTTAGTTTCATTGACGTCGAGTTCAGATCTCAAACGAGTGCAGTCTTAGGCAGCTGGTAAGCTGGGCCAATGGCCCGAGAGCCGAGAGAATATATCGCTGGAGCAATGCACATGCGTCCAGCAAGTTTACGACTGCACTCCATATCTTCTTTAAAAGTCCACTTGATAAGTCGAAACACATTGCCGTTGCTTGAAACACACTCGCCCTTGTGACGGTGACAATTCAGAAGTCGTTATAAAAAATGCTTCTATGGATTGTGAAGTCTAAAAGCGAATAAAAAGTTTAAGAACACGAGTTATTTTTAGCCATCGCTCACATGCCATTGGATTTTTGTCAAACCTTATATCTTGCAATAATAGCATTCTCCAAGCACTCAAATTGTTAGAAAACCATCCGAACACCTTATGAACACGTTGTGTATGCTCCCTTGCCTTTAGTTTTCTCAGCATTTGTACACAAGTTAAATGTGTGCTAAAATAATCGGCGTAGTATCTATCACTCAAAGCCACTTAATAACTATCCGTTTTCTCTGGGATATGTGACTCCCGTATCATTCTCTGTCGGTCGAGGCCAAAAACACCCAATGAAATACAGACGGTTTGTATCCAGCATAATTGCTGCTCGCCACCTAACCTCTCTTTAAATGGTCCCAGGCCTGTTTTTCTCCGGCTCCATTTGTCAGCGTCGTGTCAGTTCAGCCTCGGATGCTGAGTCAGAACGATGTTATAATTGGGCAGCGGGCTTGTGAGCGGCTCAAGGCTGAGCCAAGACGGCCGCTCTGATGTCAGAGCGCCTATGAATCCAATCTTACCCCGGGACAGCATTTCGTCGGAAATTAAGCCCCAAACACCGGGAAAAACATCGTCACGGCTGGTTTTTGAGCCGGCTGAAGACCAACAAGGTGGAACATACAGCCGGCGCAGACTGACCCGGGTGTTCGGAGCTGCGCCAGCCGTCCCTGCCGCGGCCGGAGGACGGTGACGGCGGCGGGCGGGGGCCTCATTACAGACGACACCGCGCCACACGTGGTGGTGCGGGCGGATCGCCAATCAGGGGCGGCGGGCGGCCGGCGTACACGGTCCGGCCGCCACCGCCCGCCGCCGCCCGCCGTAATGACGCCTCTCCGCCGGCGGCGGCGGCGCTGGCGTCATTAGTGCCGCCGCCGCCGCCGCCCAGACGACGGTCTGGGGAGCGGGCCGGGCCCGGCGGGCGGCCGGCCGGCACGCCGCTGCTCTCCCTCTCCCTGTCCACACCCCGCCGTCGCCGCCGCCACCGCCGCCGCCGCCACTGCTGCTGCTGCTGCTGCTGCTTGTTGACCGGGTCGATACCGACCGGCTGAGTTTCTCAAATTGCCGGCCGCGGGCGGGCCTCCGCTCCGCGTCGCGGCGCCGACAGATTCGGCCCGCCCCGCGCCGCTCCCAGACGAGGAGATTGCCGCTAAATCAGCGTATTGATAGTGCTCTGAGGTGATCTTAACGGGTCATCAATCTGTCTTTTCAAGTCGGCCAACTTTGAGCCCTGGAGCGGCGCCGGCGGCCGACAGCCTGAGGCGGCGGTGCGGCCAATCACCTCCGGGTCGTTAGGAGTATTATTCGCGGCGGCCGCCGGCCATTTGCCGTGTGTGTTGGCCACTGAATGGCCCTCCGAGTGGGAGCCGCCGGGTCAGCAGTCTGTCTGTCTGTCTGTCTGTCTGTCTGTCTGTCTGTCTGTCTGTCTGTCTGTCTGTCTGTCATGTCTGCTCGGTCTGTCTGTCTGTCTGTTCTGTCTGGTCTGGTCTGTCTGTCTTTGTCTGTCTGTCTGCTCTGTCTGTCTGCTCTGTCTGTCTGTCGTCTGTCTGTCTGCTCTGTCTGTTCTGTCTGTCTGTCTGTCTGTTCTGTCTGTCTGTCTGTCTGTCTTGTCTGTTCTGTCTGTCTGTCTGTCTGTCTGTCTGTCTGGTCTGTCTGTCTGTCTGTCTGTCTTCTGTCTGTCTGTGCTGTCTGTCTGTCTTCTGTCTGTCTGTCTGTCTGTATCTGTCTGATCTGTCCCTTTCTGTCTGTACGTAACTGTCTGTCTGTCTGTCCTGTCTGTCTGTCTGGCTGTCTGTCATGTCTGTCTGTCTGTTCTGTCTGTCTGTCTGTCTGTCTGTCTTGTCTTCTGTCTGTCTGTCTGTCTGTCTAGCTGTCTGTCTGTTCTGTATGTCTGGTCTGTCTGTCTGTCTTCTGTCTGTCTGTCTGTCTGCTCTTGTCTGTCTAGTCTGTCTGTCTGTCTGTCGTCTGTCTGTCTTCTGTCTGCTGTCTGTTCTGGGTCTGTCTGCTGTCTGTCTGTCCTGTCTGTCTTGTCTGTCTCGTCTGTGTCTGTCTGTCGTCTGTCTGTCTGTCTGATCTGTCGTCTGGTCTGTCTGTCTGTCTGTCTGTCTGGTCTGTTCTAGTCTGGTCTGTCTGTCTGTCTGTCTGTCGTCTGTCTGGTCGTCTGTCTGTCTGTCTGTCGTCTGTCTGTCGTTCCTGTCTGTCTTGTACCTGTTCTGTCTGTCATGTCTGTCTGCTGTCTGTCATGTCTGTCTTGTCTGTTCTGTCTGTTTCTGTCTGTCTGTCTGTCTGAATCATGTCTGTCTGTCTGTCTGTGCTGTCTGTCTGCTGTCCTGTCCTGTCTGTCTGTCTGTCTTCTGTCTGTCTGTCTGTCTGTCTGTCTGTCTGTCTGTCTGTTGTCTGTCTGTCTGTCTGTCTGTCTGTCTGTCTGTCTGTCTGTCTGTCTGTATGTCTGTCTGTCCTGTCTGTCTTGTCTGTCTGTCTTGCTCTGTCTGTCTGTCTGTCTGTCTGTGCTGTCTGTCTGTCTGTCTGTCTGTCTGTCTGTCTGTCTGTCTGTCTCTGTCTGTCTGTCTGTCTGTCTGTCTGTTCTGTCTGGTCTGTCTGTCTGTCTGTCTGTCTTGTCGGTTCTGTCTGTCTGCTGTCTGTCTGTCTGTCTGCTGCTCTGTCTTCATGTCTGTCTGTCGGCTGTCTGTCTGTCCTGTCTGTCTGTCTGGTCTGTCTGCTGTCTGTCTGTCTGTCTGTCTGTCTGTCTGTCTGTCTGTCTGTCTGTCTGTCTTGTCTGGCTGTCTGTCTGTCTGTCTGATCTGTCTGTCTGTCTGTCTGTCTGTCTGTCTGTCTGTCTTGTCTGTCTGCTCTGTCTGCTGTACTGTCTGTCGTGCTCTTCGTCTGTCTGTCTGTCAGGTCTGTTCTGTACTGCTGCTCTGTCTGTCTGTTGTCTGTCTGTCTGTCTGTCTGTCTGTCTGTCTGTCTGTCTGTCTGTCTGTCTGTCTGTCTGTCTGTCTCCGCCCAGCCCGGGCCGCTCGTCGCCACTCAGATCAGCAGTTCCAAAGTAACTACAAAGGGTGTCAGCTGATTGTCGGCCGGAAATGACAGCGTCCGTCTCCGACAGACGGCCGTCGCTCTGAGCCGGGCAGCTGTCGATATGGGTGACCCTATGTGACATGACCCGCACGGCTGCGGCGGCGGCGGCGCTGCGGGCGCCCCGGTCCGGCCCGGCGGCCGCCCGCCGCCAAACTTTGCCTGCAGATCCGGTTAGCGAGCTGAGGGATTTACAAAATTGTTCATGCGATGGGCGCGGCGGCTGTGCTGGGTTAACATTTGACTGAGCTACGCCCTTCTGCTGTCCGTCGCAGGGCCGGGGAGGGAGGGGCGTCCCGCTGGGGCGCCGGCCCGGCTCGGCTCGGCAGAGTTGGCTGGCAGATGGACATTAGGTCTGACTGGAGCGGCTCTCAGACCGACCCTCGCGCACGCTGCTGATAGTGAGGACCCGCTGAACTAGTCCAGAGTTCAGCGTTGCTCCCGCTAAACCTCTCACGGTGGCTGATGGAAGTCGGTGGCGTGTCAGGTCTATATGGGGCAAGGCTCGCTTTCCAATCGGAGTTACTTCCATTGGTCATGTTGAAGCTGAATATTTGGTATTGAAATCAATACAGGTCATAATACATTGCATTAGGATGTGCCTGGCTACCGTCTCTGAAAATAGTTGGAATAGTTGTCTGTAATTCTTATTATTCCTTTCCGTTTAAGTTCCCACAAAGTTGCATTTCATTTTGATAACGTCATACTAATGTCCAGTTGAATCACTATACAATAGTTTGTACTGAGTGCTGTCATTTCATCAGCGACATTGCATCAATGGTCCAAAGTTTGCCGTCAAGATGTGAGCACCTGCTTCTGAGAGCATCCCACAGACAGTTTATCAGAAATATGAATTTCATCTTCCGTCGCATGTAAATATGAAACTCATCTTCAGTCGCAAGTTATTAACATCCGCCTTTGTAAGATGAATATTTCGAAATAAAATAAAGTAGTCTGATCAGGGGCTGCTTCATACACACAAAGAATAGCATTACTCTGTTGGCGCAACAACGCACACTAATGCCATTGATGTTGTGGCAGGATGCATCGGTATAATCCCGTGGTCAGTGCAGTATTCAGTAGCAAGGAAATACGAAACTCATCTTTAGTCGCAAGTTATTAGTCCTGGCCTTTGTAAGATTAATATTTATAAATCAAATAAAGTAGGTATGTCCGATCATGGATGCTTTCCAGGGGCGGAGAATTATGGGTTTTGGGGGTGGCTCAAGCACCCCCTGAGCTCAGAAGTGCACTCCCCTCACTGTCAAAAGCACCCCCTTCAGATAAAAAAAGTCTGTGCCCAACTAACATAACACAAGCAAAAAGTCTAAACTGATAGAACAAATTGCAAAAAACTGGTAACATTTTTTGATCTGCGGTAGCCTCATGTCCTGTCAAGCTAGTATGATACTGTTTAAAGAACACACATATTTTAAAAAGGAGTTGTCAGGCATACAAAGAGCAATGGTAACTGCATCATGTCATCCTGAGAGGAAAGCCCAGTTTCCAGTTTGCAAAGAAAGCAAAAGTGGGTCAAATCCAAGAGAGTTGGCGTAGAATGGGGGTGAAACATCAAATTAGACAGTTATATATCAATTGTAGGAGGGTTTTGATACAAAATGAGCATATTTCCACTAGCAGATCTAAGAACAACAAGATGAGCATGATCAAGTTCCTGAAGTTCATCTAAAATAGACTCAAAATTGACACATTCGGCATTTACTACAATACAAATAATTTCAAGGACGCTTTCTACATATAAAAACTGATTTTTTAACTGTCAAGTAGGCGTATCACCGGGAAACCTGTCTACTCAAATATTAGTAAGTTGGGTCAATTTTTAGGAAAGGTAACGCTTCTAACTCCCTCCACAGATAAAATAAAAATAGAACTATGGATACACCAGATTACCTTATCCTATCCCTAGTTGAATCTGAAATAAATTACTAACCCAAACCTGTTAAAAAACTCACTTAAGAACAATTAATAGTCGATATAAAAAACATAGATTGCAAAAAAGCAGCATAATAACTAACTTAAAACGCATTTTAAATAAAAAAAAATAAAGAGTCTAAGACATGAGTCCGCAAATCCGACGTTAACAAATCTAATTGACTATACGATTAATGGCAAGCGAAATGCGTGAAGGTACAAAAAGTAATTTTTAATGACGTCATATGTAAAATATTACAGATACATCAAACTTTATGCGTACATCTGGTACATAAATATTTTTTGTGGTTGTCAAAATAACTAACTATTATTCACATTTAATATTTCAAGAGCATAATTAATCTTCACTTTTGTTTTATAAACGTAATTTACATCACCTTGTCTTAATCCCATGCGCAGCATCGGTCCTTCAGATCATTTCCATGTTTTGGTTGGTTTGTGTACCAAGCCACCGCATCCTCTTGGGATTCATAGTGCTAGAACTCTCACCCTGTTCGAGGGTTTATTATATGGGGCCGGGCGACGTATTCAGCGGACCGCCCGGGGATTTGGACCCCCGGGTCATTTCCATCCACCTTTACAAGTGCGCCAGAACCATTTGGAGAAGTGCGCCAGAACCATGAGGCACTCAGAGGCTCATATCAAAATAAACAATGGAACTTAATCAGCGCCTTAAAAATCCTTACTTTCCAACTTTTTTTCCCTCAAATAATCTTTTTTTACCCCTTTCTTCGGAGCCAAAAGCAGCCTCACTCAAAAACTTCTTTTGTATATTCATCTTCAAAAATTACCTCTTTCCTCACTTAAAGTCCCGCATTATCTAACTTTTAAAATCCTCATTTCACACCTTTCACCGTGTATAGGCAATGTAAGGGCCGGGCGGTTGCAAGCTGGTTTGATGACATCACTGGTGCATGACAAAATATTCTTCCATAATTCTTCGTCCCCAATATCGTCTGGAAACCCTTTGGATGGATCTTTAATCGAAACCTTACCTAACCTTTATAATATATCACTGCTGATGAAGATTAAAAAAACTAACCCTGGGTGGAGATTGTTAAACTAAAACTTTGCCATGAGGCGTTACCAACGTGACGTCATCAATGCCTCGATGCTCGTAACGCTAACACCTCAACTACAAAAAATGTTAGAAATGGAGGTGTGAAGCTGAGGTGAAAAGAGCTCTTTGTATTAAGTTGTTATTGAGGAAATTTGAGTTGTAAATGGAAGTGATATAAAAGGTAGCCAAAGTATTATTCCCAATAAAACAATTGGGAAAATAATACTTTTCGCACCACCTTTTAAGCCACTCATTTGCAAACTTAAATTCCCCTCAACAACCAATTGTTAAACAAAAAACCAACCTGTTTTCACCTCAGGTCAGCTTTTATCCCTTCATTATCAAAAACTTTTTGTAGTTGTTCTGCCGTGAGTGTTACAAGCATCGAGCATTCGGTGACGCCGGCTGGTGTCTCATGGCAAAGTTTAGTTGAACCTTGCCCGCCCCTGTAGAAAAGTTGGATATTTTGTCCGCCCCTGTAGCTCATTGGGGACTTGCGGAGAAGCGCTGGACTTCTGACCTATCCCGTAGTGGGGGCCCGGGTCGAGTCGCTTTCGGCCGCTCGCCATTTGCTCCTGACTGGAGATGGGCCTGCGGCCGGTGGCAGCGGGTCGCACTCAAGGCCAGGTTCAGTGACGTCAGTGAGCGTGGGTGGACCGTGTCCAGGTTATGTCGGGCCACTTAAAACTTTTCGTCTCTAAAAATCTGCCGGCCAACACGAATTGTGCGATCGGGTGGTGAGGTCAGACCAGGGCAACAAGCTCTGCTTAAGCGCGGGTCCTAACTTCAGAAAGCCATTCATACGAAAACATTCGGCTGCTAAATTTATAAAACAAAATATTCCATCCAGCCCCAAGGGTTGTTAGGTTAGAATCTCCATCAGCAGTGAATAGTGATAATAATAAAGGATAGGTAAGGTTCGATTTAGGATCCATCCAGGAAGGTTGCAGACGAGATTTGCGGTACGGAATAATTGCGGAGGAGCATTTTTTTTCATGCACAGTTCTAATGCACTGAAGCAGCACAGACTTCTCTATCCAGCACGGGTAAGTAAACACCATGGCCATTGGCCATAGGCCGCCAAAGAAAGCATATTTTCAACAAGAACATTCTACATTTTTGCGTCTCCTTTCAGCTGTGAGAGCTACAGGGACGTACCAAGAGGGGGCACGGGCCATGGCCTCCCGTGGCCCTGGAGCGAGGAATAAATTCACACTAGATAAGAATGAGATTCCCGAAAACCCGACCCTACCCCCCCCCCCGGGTCAGCAGCATATGGCTTTAAGGAGGCAAAATGCGATTTATTTCCGACGTGCGCCCCCTCCTGAGCAAAAATCCTAGCTACGTAGGGCCTGGAGAGCTAGCCAACCGGTGGAAAAGCACCCCCCTGGCATTTTTACAAATTCTCCACCCCTGATTGCTTCATACACACAAAGAACAGCATTTACTCTGTTGACGCGCGCAACAACCGCACACTTAATGCCATTCTGATGTTGTGGCAGGGTGCATCGGTTCTAATTCCCGTGGTCAGTGAAGTACTTTTAGAGTGCCCCCGTCTAGTCTTAGTGGTCAGGAGTATTTTCTGGTTTGCAGCGGTGGCCTCGTCTAGTCTAGTGGTCCAGTGTAGTATATTCTGTTTACAGGGTGCCCGTTTCTAGTGAGTGGTCAGTGTAGTATTGTCTGTTACAGGGTGCCCTCGTCTAGTCTAATGTTCAGGTAGTAGAAGCCGTTTTCAACGATGGCTTAAATTTTGCGCGAAATGTTTTTAAACATTTTCAAATGTTTAAAATGTTTCAGTAGTAGCCGTCTTCACGCATGGACAAAATTTTGCGATAAATGTTTAACCCTCGCTCCTTACGGTGCCGTAGGGCGGAGGGTTTAACATTTTTTTGCAAATTAGTCCATCGTGGAAAAGCGGCTACAACTAAAACATTTCAAAACATTTTAAAATGTTTTAAAACATTTCGCGCAAAATAAGCCATCGTGAAAACGGCTAGTATAAAGTACCTATTCTGTTACAGGGTGCCTCGTCTAGTCTAGTGGTCAGTGTAGTATTATTATGTTACAGGGTGCCTCGTCTAGTCCAGTGGTCGTGTAGTATTATTCTGTTACAGGGTGCCCCAGTGTAGTATTATTCTGTTACAGGGTGCCTCGTCTAGTCTAGTGGTCAGTGTAGTATTATTATGTTCACAGGGTGCCTCGTCTAGTCTAGTGGTCAAGTGTAGTATTATTCTGTTACAGGGTGCCTCGTCTAGTCCAGTGTCAATGTAGCATTACTTCGGTACAGGGTGCCTCGTCTAGGTCTAGTGCCGTCAGTGTAGTATTATCTGTTACAAGGTGCCTCGTCTAGTCAGTGGTCAGTGTAGTATTATTTCTGTTTACAGGCGGTGCCTCGTCTAGTCTAGTGCGTCAGTGTAGTATTATTCTGTACAGGGGTAGCCTCTCGTCCTAGTTCCAGTGGTCAATGTAGTTTATTCTGTTACTGGGTGCCTCGTCTCTAGTCTAGGGTCAGATGTAGTATATTTTCGTTACAGGTGCCCTCGTCTAGTCTAGTGCGTCAGGTATGTATTATTCTGTCACAGGGTGCCTCGTCTAGTCTAGGTGTCAGTGTAGTATTATTCTGTTACAGGGTGCCTCGTCTAGTCCACTTCAGTGTAGTAATTATTCTGTTACAGGGTGCCTCGTCTAGTCCACTGGTCAGTGTAGTATTATTCTGTTACAGGGTGCCTCGTCTAGTCTAGTGGTCAAGTTCGCCGACACGGAGAAGGAGCGCCAGCTGAGGAGAATGCAGCAGATGTCTGGCAACATGGGACTGCTCTCGCCGTTCGTCTTCAATCAGTTTGGAGCGTACGGAGCGTACGCCCAGGTCGTCGATAATGTGAGTGTCGCTGATTCAGGGTCCTGACGGGGGCTCAACACTGGCGCCCGTGACGTCAGTCGCCATACATTTCAATGTAGTTACTGCTGGCCCAGCGCAGCCCATTTGCCAGTCTGATATGAATCGCGGCCAGACACCAGGTGTTATCATTAATCATTTTAGCATAATTAACGCGGTGCTGGCAGCGCGGCGTGGCTGATATTAATTCAGGTCGTGCCGCGTGATTCAATAATGGACATTGATAATGGCGTCATAGTCGCTCCCAGTGAGTGACAAAGAGCGGTCCAACCAGGGACGCTATGGGGCAGAGGTGGCAAACACACCAGAACATAGCGCAAGGCCGATATTATCTCTTCCATGATATGATTTTAGCAAGTGTGAGATGATAATGCTTTATGAAGACACGGCTGTGCGTTTTTGTTTCGCTTCGTACAAAACCTTTGTAAGTGGTTTGCTAGACGAAATAATTATATTTTGCATTTACTTCGACGAATTTTGAGTGTCGCTTCTTTCCCCAAGATGGCTTTATAGTAATTAATGCGTTCATTGATTTGTCACTGACGAAAGTGTGTGTGTTTAGTTAGTTTAAGTAGCACTGCAGGCGAATGACTCAGAGTTTTACGTCACTGACGTCCGTGTGTGTGTTTGTGACGTTGCCGTGTGATGTGTGTTGCGCAGCAGCAGGCGGCACTGATGGCGGCCGCCCAGGGCAGCTACATCAGTCCGATGGCGGCACTGGCACACCTGCCGCACGGTACGCTGCCCAGCGGGATCCCGAGTACGATCGTACCCACCTCCACAGGTCAGTACCACATGCATCACCAAAATGTACTCTACACGGACACCGAGTACGATCGTACCCACCTCCACAGGCCAGTACCACATGCATCACCAAAATGTACTCTACACGGACCCCGAGTACGATTGTACCCACCTCCACAGGTCAGTACCACCTGTCAACAAAATGTACTCTACACGGACCAGCAACACATACAGCGTTGTCTTGTCATTTGGAGCGCGTTGTTTAAAACGGCAACAGTATTAAATGTGTACGGAGTCGTTGGATTATGTCCCTTCATGCTTATACTTACGTATATATTAGACGCTACGAAAGTCGCATCATTTAATGCAACGCAAACTCTTCACACATCGTCTGCACTCCAATGTGCTGACACCAGAAGCAGATCCAATGAATATTTACTGCGATACCCAACTCCCCCGGTGAGTGCTTCCATAAGTCTCTTCAATGCTTCCTCCGAACTTCGCTCCACAGTTGCGACATGATCATTCAAATTTGAAATCCAACTATACTCCATGCAGGCGAGTTTGCGAAATGGATTCCGCGCTGCAAGTCAGTCGCACTTCACCTTACATTGCACATTTTCAGTTAAAGTTGCAAAAGGTCAAGCAAGCGTTTGCCATGTCTGCCGGGGGTTGAGTGGATAAGACGTCTGATTTACCTTAACGTGACGTGAGAAACACGGGGTAGTTGGCTCGCATTGCGCTCACCGTAAGAGTTCCGGATTCGATTGTCTGAAACATTTCAATTCACAGACGGAAACTACACAATGTGGACACAATTTAAATCGCGATCAAATAAATTATAGGTCCTCTTTGAAGTATGTCAGTAAGCTACTCAGCTTATAGTCTGCAGAAGTTCTCTCGCAGTTTGCTCATCCTGTGGACCAAATCCCTTAAACTGTCTGTGCTATACGTCACACAGGCTGCGTAATGACCCCATCAGTTACATTGTAGGTAAATTGTATATACTACTAGTAAGGCATGCATGGCATGAAGCAGACGGAGCGAGTTATTTCATTTGTGTCCGGCAAACTGATAAGCATTGTTGTGTGTGATGCAATAGTAAAGCAATACTTACCTGCACCCCCCAACCCCCATTTCTGTGTCACTTTAGTTATTTTATTTTCTGATTCTCACTGCCGGAGGGAATACGAAGTCAAAGCACTGTTCTTATTCCTGTAACCAATATTCAGTTTTTTTTAGCTATGGATGGTGAGAGTTTCTTTTCAGTGTGTTAACTATTTTCACGCTAGCCTATTACCATGTGTATTTTATTGCCAATTATTCAGTGTATACTTTTGCATACTCAGGCAGTGAAACGCAGTTATCCCTGAAACCCACGCAAGCAAGCAAGCAAGCACGATGAAATCGGATTTTGGCCCATCTGTAAGACTACGTTCGTTTCGACCGCTTTGCGGTCTCACTCACTCCGTCTGAAATAGCAAACTTAATAATTGGTGTGTCTTAGGATCCTCGAATTGATTTAGCGGTACCGCTCTGTCGTAGGCAGGTATTGCATATGAGATATAAGTCAGTAATGTATTCGGTCATGCGCCTCTGTCTCTCCCGGGAACGCGTACGGTAACCGCAGCCGCAGTCTGTCTGACAGCTCGCCGAGCAGTCTCACCGGAGAGCGTATATATCATGGAGGCACTACCCTCCGTTCTGACGACGGCCTCATGTAATATGCATCGCCGGCCGTCCGGAGCCAATTCGCCTGTTAAAACGGTCCGGCCCCGGTGTGCGGAGGTTCGTCCTGCGCGGCACGGCTGCTGCCGTCGCTGTTGCTCAGAGTGTGATCTGAGCACGGCAGTCTGTCTCAGAGGCTGGCCCGCCGCCGCGCCGCCGCGCCTCTCGCCGCGCGCCGCCCCCGCTGACGGAGCTTCGCAGTGCAGTCAGCCGAGGTACCGGCGGCCGGCCCCGCGGGCCTCTGCGCTGTTTACTTACAGCGCAAAGTTGGCCGGGAGTTTTTGTGCGGCCTCCCCGTGGACGCTAATTAGCGGCGGGAGATGCCGTCTGCGGCACTCGCTATTTGACGGAAATGCGCGCCGCGAGGCTGGCAGCCCCGTCCGATGAGGAGGACGAGATGGCAAAGTTGGTGCCGCCGGCAGCGGCCGCGCCGCGGCGCCCGCAGAAAGTTAATATTCATTCCGAGCAAGTTTTGGACATTCGCTCTCACGACAAACACGCACGAGGCGGAAAGGTCTTACGGAACCAGTGCCCGAGACTAGTTCTGAGACAAACTATTCGAAATGCATGAGTGGGGAATACCTGTTAGCTTATGAGGCCCTTGACTGACACCCGGAAATTCTATGTATCAGTTTTATCATTACTGCAATATTAATATTCATCGCACGAGACCATTTGCATCAGCAGGCATGTTTGTGTAATGCATAGTATGTACAATGTACATACATCGTTATATGAACGATAATTGCCAGTTGCCTTATCAGAACGGCAATAACAATTTTCTAGCCTCCATTTTTGAACTACATGCATAACATGCGCTTTTATGATCAGTACAAAATCATAGAAGTATTTGCGGGCCAGCCTCCATTTGGTAGAAGCATTACGATACAGAAATATCGCTACACACACAAAAACGGGCTCGATCATCTTATGGGAACCTTCACGACCTTTCCTATCCACTGAACATGGGTTGATGTGATCTGGCAATCTATTCGACAGCGGAGGGCTTACGTCTGATTCAAACTTCCGTAAGTCAATTCCACGACATGTTTCTGGTGGACATTTCATCGAACTCATTTCAGGGCGACCTGATGACTCGGCGTCTGTAATGTGTTCCGTCCCGGCTGGATTTCATCTGATTGGACAAACCGTGAATATGGTTGCTGATTTGAGATCATGTTCTTGTTACCAATGAATGACATTAACTCTAATCACTGAGCCCGATCGCTGAGTTTGTTTCCTCACTGAATCCGTCCAGCCTCTGTGCCGGTGTCGACTGCCTATGAGCGCCGACCGTGTCGGGCTGTCTCCATCTGTCTGTCAGTGTCTGTCTGTCAGTGTCTCCATCTGTCTGTCAGCCTGCCTGTCTGCCTATGAACGCCAACCTCTCGCTGTTGTCCGTCCAGGCTCGGCGCCGTCCGGTAACGGCGTGCTTCCCAACATGCCGTCACCGACTATGTCGACGTTCAGTGTGGGCGCACCACCCTCATCCCAGACGCAAGTGGTCTCCGAGGCGGGCGTCTACACCAACGGCCTGCCGCAGTCCTACCCGGCACGTGAGTGATCGGTCTCCCAACCCCTCCCCTGCCGCCGTCCTGCCCGACACGTGAGTGGACTCTGAACGTGACATTGTGACGTCTGCGCCCAACACGGTGCCGAGTGGAGACCGCGCATATATGCGCGAGTCGGAAGCGTCTTCTTGACTGTGCCAGCCAGGCAGTAGCAGCAGCTGGCCACCGGGCGGGTTTAAAGACCAGTTGCAGGAGCCTAGGAAGGGTGCATGGGTCAACATGCTCGCTAGCGACCTGCTAAATGTTGCAAACACGTTAAAGTCGTGCCATTTGCGGAACGATTTCCTAGCTAAATTGCAGCTGTCGGTCTCTGGCCGGCTCTAGTGTAGGGCAGCGCTAGAGAAGAGCATGTTTTCTGTGTCTGTCACTAATGACGTCACATGGGGAGCCAGTGACGCCGCACCAGTGACGTCGCGGCACCTTAGTGCCGTTCTGATCAGCTGCGACATTTCCGAATGCCCTGGCGGGTCGGAGCGCCGAGAGCTTTCACGTGTCGCGACCGAGCCGAACCGGAACCCCGAGGGAGACGGAGGCAGGAAGACAGAGAGAGAGGGGGGCGAAACCGACAGGCAGCGACACAGAGGCTGTAAAACCAGACTGCGCCCCCTGCAGTCTGCGGGGACGCGAGTGACGACAAACAGCGGTAAACGTGTTGCAAGTAACTGCAGATCTGGTCTTTGATCATACACGGGCATAATATGAGTGCTGGCTGCATATGCTTAGACGCGATATTTCCTCAGATAAACAACTACTAGGTATCAATGTATTTATGTGTGTCCCTCTGTTTTCTGTGGATTATGATTTCCGATATAGCTGCCGGTAAGATGCTACATCTGCTTCACCGAGGTATCATCCACGGGTTACACATTTACTAGGAGTGTCAAAAATAGACGCATTTTTTTATTTTAGAAGACTTAACATATTATACAACTAAAAATCACATACACAATATGGAACACAACTCAATGCTATTTTGTGTGATATCATGTTTTATTCCGCCTATTTTGCATGGAACGCTCAATTCTTTCCTCAAAGAATCGTGTTCCCTTTTAGTTAGGGATTTTTGCTGTGCTATGCGTCCTCTTTGCCGCATGCAAAACCACTTGAAAACGTGATCAATCTCTCCGTTTCGGGACTTGAACCGCTGACCATTCTGACACTGCTGCTGTTTGGTTTCAGTGCTGTCGTCGCCGACTCCAATGAACGGTGATGGGCTGCAGAGTCCGCCGTACCCCGGCATGCCCTACTCCGGAGTCGGTGAGTCATAGAGTCACTGAGACCTGAGTCAGCCCCGCCACTGCTCCGCCGGTAGATCGGTGTTCGGCTTTCAGTGTGGTGCTCTGTGGTGTGGGGTGGGACCGGGGCGGTGACCGGGTAGAGCTCAGGGGAACGACGCTCTAATAAATACGACAGACATATGTTCGGTAAATGACATCGTTTCGTAGCAGCTGCTGACTCGATCATCTCAAGGACTAAGGAGAGTTTCTTATTTTTTTATTTTGCATAGATTTAGCCATAAAACCGCAGCAAAAACGCCGTCTTAGGAGACTCATTTTTGGGGTTCGTAACATATTGCTTGATTGCCAGTCTTGCTGCGCCCCGTTATAATGGGCTGCAGCTGGACTGAGCAGTACGTTTGTACACTGGAGTTCCATTGTCAACTCTACATGAATGGCGCCGTCGAGCCGCGGTCGCCACTGTTTTTCCATGAACAAAGCTGCCACGGTTGGCCATTGGGAAACTGTCACAGAGCACACAGCTGTCTGGCCGGGTGACAGCGAGTGGCGTTTCAAAAGTGTGCCCACTGCCCGGAGAGTCCATAGACTTTGTCGCGCTCGTACCCCGCCCTGTCCTAGACGCACCCTCTCCCGGCCCGGCCCTGGCCCCGGCCCTGGCCCCGGCCCTGGCCCCGGCCCCGGCCCCGGCCCCGCCTGGGCCGATCTGTCTGGGTATAACTCTGTCCAGCTCGGCGGCGGCTGATCTGCGATTGTCCATCCCTGGGGGCCGACTGCGGGTCGGATTTATGTCTAGCAGCCGTCACGCGCAGAGAGATGGATGTCTCTGGCGGATGTCACGCAGAGAAGCACGCCGAGATTGTGACGTAACAGATCTGCAGGAGGCGCTCCTCCATTCCGGTCTGGTGGATTGTGCAGCATTTTCCCTATCTGTCTGGATGATGGTTGGCGTTTGTATTGAAAGCCGTTTCAGCAAGGCTTTGTAGCCGTCATAAGCTGTCTATTTTATTCGACGAAAAGACTCTGTTGCTGGCAAAATATGAACTTGAACTCTTTAAACTTCACGGGTATCATCATTCAAGTATTTTATAGCAGCAGAAAATCTGTCACTATTTGAAGCATTTACTGTTGTATTTAACGCAAGTTGTTCGTTAACTCTTTTCACCGTTTTCTCTAAGGACGCGTCACGGTAACAAACAGACTTGCAGCCTTCACTATTTTAAATATGAGCCATGACAGCTAAACCATGACACAAACATCTTGATCCTACCGACAAAGTTTTTACCGACCCACTCACCTCTAGCGAGTTGATAACAACTACCACACAACATTGCATACGAAGCCGTTGTGGTCGCACCCTGTGCTCGCTACAGCCGCTAACGCCCGGCCCTGCCTTATACGAGGAACTTGTTCAGAAACTACTCGCCTCAAATGGATATTGAGAACAGGACAAAGTTCGAAAACGCCGCCCGAGTTTGGTGGCGGGTTCCCGCGACTTTCGGCCGGCCCCGGCGGTTTTTCGAGCCGATCCCACTCACTCGGTCGGTCGGTCGGTCGGTCGGTCGGTCGGTCGGTCGGTGTGTGTGGTGTCGCGTGCGGTGGTGCCGAGCTGCCATGTCCGGGGTTCCGGCTGGCCTTCTGATGACCACCGGACGTCGGGGTTGGGCGCAACAGTCGGCCCGGTCCGGCGCCCTGTCCATCACCGGCGCCGCCCCGACCACGCCGACCGCGCCGACCGCGCCCCTAACTGCGCCAATGGCACACTCAATTCTCGCTGACTGCGCCAGGAACGGTTCCTGCCCCTGGAACGGCCCCTGGCCTTATTCCCACCGTGCTCTAGACTGTACGCCGCGGAGCGTCGTAATGTGCGCTCTTATCCGCACACCTACCGCACCTCATATCAGTTATCCAACTGTGAGCATCCCTGCTGCTTTCGGATAATTCGTCTGACTGTGGAAGGGCTTGACGGCGGGGTGTGTTTGAAGAATTGAAATGCAAATAGAGAATTTGACGTTCGTTTGTATTGAAGTACGCTGGTCATACGGCATATGCTGATGACGATGGTTGCCGGTAATATCAGTCGGATGGCTGGTTCTTGGTTTGAGGTCGACTGACCGATTTGTATTGGTCTTGAGTGATCTCTGAACTGTATCTGGAGCAGTCAATCTCAAATAAGGGGTAACTACCCACTTAAGGTAATGAAGCCTTCTGGCGAGATAACGGTGATTGACAAGCAAGTGAGAACATACAGCTCACTCGTCTGGTGATAGAGCACATTGCAAATACCTACATCTATCCCAGTGTATGTTTCACCATAGAGATCATATACACACCATAGATATGTATATATGATCTCTATGTGTTTCACTGTCACCACAAAGATCATCACAATCAATTAATGCGACAGATATTCAGTTCTGTGTAACGGTTTACGTGTTGTTTTACGCTGGGAACCGCTGCATTTTAGTTAACAAACAGCCCGCATGTCTACTTACATTCCTGTCCCTAGATGGCACTAGTAGTAAACGCCTAAAGTTATGCTGTACCGCAGAGCAGCTTAAAAGAGAGAACTTCGGTCTGTGCAATGAAGTTAGGGGTTTAAGGAGTCATTCTAGTCATCAAAAGAGGGTAACCATACCCTGGACGTTGACAGTCACTGACCGAGAGGATCGTTGTTCACAGAATCATAAACAACTGAGCATAACGATCGCGGTGCTCTGTAGTATGTATCTCTGGCGTTACGTTTTGAGCAAATTCAGAGGAGCAAAGCTGAGCATGTGTATGAAGGTGACGAATACAGCGGTGCTCGCTGTAGTGGATGTATCGCGCTTTGGCGTAAAGTCCGGAGGACTGAAAGTAATCGGCCAGACGAACGTGAAATGACGGGAAAGGTCGGAGATCATGAGGTCCGGGGGGGGGGGGGCGGCTCAGGGCACAGCGTCTCCCGCATAGTAATGGCAATACTAAATGTCTGTGTCAATCAATGGCTGCATCAAATGGGGCGATGTAATCAGCAGTTTACTTCTGCAGTGTGTTATGTATGTACAGATAATGCTAATGTATGTATGCTAAGTATGTATGTGAGGAATAGGGCTGTCATAAGTGGTGCGTGTGTGCGTGTGTGTGCATGTGCGTGTGCGTTAGTTGCGTGTTGGCGTCGACTATGTCGTGTGCGGTCGCGGTCAGGTTCACGTGTGTTTGGAATTGGGAATGCGACGGGTGTTGGTTGTGTGTGTTGGTGGTGTGAAGTGTGTGGGGTGTGTGTGTCAGTATGTGTTGTGTATGTGTATGTACTTGGGACCGAATGATCATGAGTAGGTAGTATACATTTAGGTGTGTCGTGCGCGGTCGCGCTCCTCAGCAGTTCGAGAGATGAAGGTGTTATGGTAAGATTGTTGGTACTGTAAACACCATACGGCAAACTCCTTAATTACAGGGAGATGGCTGCTCTGCGCGTGAGGGCTCTAATGTGATTTTCAATATTTTGAATTTAGTTTCTTACGCTATGCTAATACACGCCAATAGGCCTAAATATGTTAAAATTGAATCATGGGACGGGACCTCGGGCTCCCCGGTGGAAGAATATAAAGTTCCACCCCCTGGTATGCAGAGCAAACTATGTACGTAATGTATCTCGGTGTGGTCGGTGAGCGCTCTCCGTGTTTGATGGACGGTATTGTCGTGTGTGGTGTTGCACAGCCGCGCCTGCTACTCTCAGCCCTATCCCCCCCGAATCGTGGCCGCTGCCTCTGATTCTGCCGCGCCAAGGTAACTGCTCCTCTCACTCGCTCGCTCGCTGTCCGCCTGTAGCAGCCGCCTTCTCCCAGCCCTATCCCCCGATCGTGGCCGCTCAGCCTCTGATTCTGCCGCGCCAAGGTAACGCTCCTCTCACGTGCGGTCCGCTCACATGTACCTGCCTGTAGCAAGCCGCTCTCAATCCAGCCCCTATCCCACGACGTATGGCGCAAAGCTCAGTCCTCTCGGGTGATCTGCCGCGCCAAGGTTAACTGCTCCTTCCACCTCGCTCGCTCGCTGCCGCCTGTAGCAGCCGCCTTCCTCCCAGCCATATCCCCGCGAATCGTGGCCGCTCAGCCTCTAATTCCTGCCGCGCCAATAGGCTAACTGCGCTCCTCTCACTCGCTCGCGGAGCACGCGTCCCGCCTGCCTGCTTAGTGTCTCTCTACTGCCCATGTCCTACAATCCGAGAGCACGAATGCGTGGCTCCTAGCTCAGACCTCTTTGATTCTGACCGCGCACAAAGGTAAACATGCTGCGGGACTCATCGACTGCCGCGCAAACTACGCATTTCGCCCCATGTGTGCGCGCACTATTGTAGCAGCCGCCTTTCTCCCAGCCTAATCCGCCGATCCGTGGCCGCTCAGCCCTGATTCTGCCGCGCCAAGGTAACATGGCTCCTCTCACTCGCTCGCTCACTGTCTGCCTGCTGCCGCCTTCTTCCCCAGCCCTATCCCCCGAATCGTGGCCGCCATCAGCCTCTGATTCCTGCGCGCAAGGTAACTGCTCCTCTCACCGCTCGCCGCTGTCCGCCTGCCTGCAGCCAAAGTGCACGCCTTCTCAATTCGCCCAGCCTATCTAATCCCCCGATCGTGGCCGCTCAGATACCTCCTGATTCTGTCGCGCCAAGTAGACTGCTCCTCTCAACTCGCCACCGCTTCCGCGGAACTGTCGGCGCGCTGTCCGCTCATTAGTCGAGCCCTGTAGTGCACAGGCGTCCGGAGCCGGTGCTTTCTAGGACTGGCCCTGCAGTCCTGAGCGGTCACCTGGGCGCGAGGCTCTGACTGGCCTGGCAGCCGCGGACTACGCAATGCTGTACCGGCCCTGAGTGGACCCCAATCGGACAACACGCCCTTTTCGTCATCGAGTCTGCCGAGAATGCGTTAACGGTCTTGGAAATGTGGACGGCCTGCTCTGTGGTCCAACTATCCTGCCTGCTGGGAGCAAACGATTCGGCGATGTTGGTGCTTACTCACGAGGAGCAGTCGAGCTAGGTAGGGCCGGCGTGGCGTATACAGCTGAGCTGATGCACCATGCGTCTCAGCGTGGCATGTGACCTCGACCTCGATATCTGTGAAATGGAATGCGGCTATCGTGGAATGAATGGCTTACCACCAATAACTCTTCCTGACACCACTACAGAGTACAGACCAACCCATCGGCGTCTATTGCGATCGCTTGTAACCATGACGTGCAATACAAATGCACGCATTATTGCTGATTTTACATCGCGACTATTTTGCCTTGTGGTCGCTATTTCGTGAGAACTCGCCTCGCCTGGAATACATACATTCTCCCTTCTACCTGCAACAATTATCGACAAATGCATGTGAATCCTCTACACGCTCCAATTGGTCTGATTGTCAATAGCTCTGCCCGTCGGCGTGCATGCTTATTTCCCCTCTAAGTGTGCTGTTTGTCGCTGGACCGCCGCGTGCGGCAGTATGCATTAGACCAGCTGTTTTCCGGCGCTGTTTCTGCGGTGTGATCATCAGTGTCGAGCCGACTGTGGTTTGCTCACGCGTCGCCGGCTCATTGCAATCAAAACAGGTCGGCCCGTCAGGGCGGCCGGCCGCGCCGGGGAGGCGACATTTGCGTGCTGATTTATTCCCCGGCCCGGCCCTGGCCGCGGTCCCGGCGCCCCCGGCCGGATCGACGTCGTCGATTGTGGCCGACGCGTCCTACAGTCGCAGAGTGCTATTATGAAAGCCCATCACGATAATGCGACCGCCGCGATAAAACTGCCGCTGGCGCCCTGATGATCGGTGGGCGCGGCGCCCGGCTAAAAGCCCCACATCCAACTGGCTGCAGATCGTGAGCGCGCCTCATCAGCCAGCGATCGGCTGTCTGTCGGGGGCGCAGTTGGTCGGGTCGGCATCCCTCCCCGGTGGTCAGTTCCGCGTCTCTCCACCAGGGTGCAGTATAAGCGGGCCGGAGGGCTGCAACCTCTTCATCTACCACCTGCCGCAAGAGTTCGGCGACGCCGAGCTGATGCAGATGTTCCTGCCGTTCGGCAACGTCATCTCCTCCAAGGTGTTCATTGATCGCGCCACCAACCAGAGCAAGTGCTTCGGTGAGTAATCTGGGCCGCGCCGTACAGACGGCTCGAAGGCTAACTGGTGCAGGCACAGCGGCTGGAGGCGTACGAATGTGGTATAGAAACTGAGCTCAGTGCAGTCATCGCTCGCAATGGTAAGGAAATGCTTAGTCTTTGGACGATAGTTCGAAAGGCTGACAGTCTTTCTGCTAAATAAGCTGCATAGAAATGGTGGGCACCGCTAACCGAAAAGTTAGCTTCGCTAACCGGTAATCCACTAACTTAATAATTCATTTTCGCTAACGCTTAATAGCTAAATTGCTAATAATAGCGGAAGCTAACGTTAACCTCTAACCGCTAACTTGTATTATTTGAATTAGCTTCGGATTTGTATTTGTAATTGTTGCTCTTTAACCCTCAAAAACAGACCTAGAGAGCTACAATTGTAATGTTGTAGCTTAGACACTCTAGCGGATCCGAGGGGGGCAAGGTCCGGGGTTCTAGCCCCCTCCCAAAAATAATCTGAAATCGGCGAAATTTGACCCATTTTGCAATGTAGAGGAAAATATAATACACTGTTATTGAGGCATGTTTGTTTTAAACCGTTCAATAAGGTACAAGGAAGCCAAATACTATGAGTTGTCCCAATTTGTTGAACTTTTTTTTTTAATTTAGCCCCCTCCAAATCACCTGCAGCCCACGCTCTGGATCAGCCAGTGCTTAGACATAGTGTTTCCAAAAAGGTATATCAAGCCAAGATCAGATGTTGATCAAGGCGTACACAAATAATTAAATGCATGCATGAATTATTTGTTCATTTAATTCAATTTATTTAAACAGAGGCGAAAGTTTGCTCTGTTCCTGTCATGCCCTCTTCTTAACCTAACCATCCCTTTCTTAAATGTATGAAAAAACATGCAACAAACATGTATTTTTTTATTTTTTTAAGTATTAATATTAATTGTATTAGCGGACTTAAAGCTAGCGGAACTAAATTTAGCGGAAGCTAATTGGTCCGCTAACAGCTTCCAAAGTTAGCGGAAACGCTAATCCGCTAAACGAAAAGTTAGTTCCGCTAATAAGCGATTAGCGGATTATCGGAGCCGTATCCACCACCGCTGCATAGACAATGTCTGACTGGTATCAGTAAGGACCGATTTGTGCAATGGCGCCCCTGGCGGCTCGGCTTTCCGAGGGCGCTGAGAACCACACCCCCGGGCGCTGAGAACCATAGCCCCGGGCGCTGGGAACCATAGTGCCGCCGAGTAGTAAACGTTTCACCGACTGAAGTACCGACTGAAGTACCGACTGAGGAAGCCCACGGGGCCTCTATGTGTCCCGGCCGGTTCTTCCTGATCCGCCGTGCTCCGGCCGGCCCGGGGCGGCGAACCGCCGTACCGTGCAGTGCCCGGGAGCGGTGGGTGTGGTGGTGGGTGTTGTGGTTGGTGGTGTGTTTCTCGGTACACAGCGGCCGCCTGTCGGCGCCAGACGCCGCCGGCTAAACTCGCCGTCACCGACAGAAAGGCCGCCGTTTAGTGCTGCTCAGCAGCGGAAAGCTTCCCAAACACACCTCACCGACTGCGGCTCCGGGTGAAGGAAGAGGCGCTCCACACGGCGGTCTCAGGAGAGCTGGGACCGACACCGCCGGTGGAGGGACGCTCCCTTCACCCGCTGTAGTCATAGCAGAGCCGCGTCTTATACGGCCGGCCGGTATACTCCGCTGCGGGGCTGTTGAACCCCTTGGTTATGTGCTGCGCTGTATGTATAGGTACTTACTCGTGTATAGTATAGTATTCTTAGTAGCGTGTTACATTGTTGTTTGCCGAGAGCCTTATGTGACTCATCAACTTTGTCTAAAATTTGTATACTGTTTTTCCTTACTGCAAAAGTCATTTGTCTATCACATCATGTTTCAATTGGGCTCTACGCAGTCGATCATATCTCTCCCTGACGTCCCCGCTCCGTGTGTGTGTGTGTGTGTGTTCTGTGTCGGCAGGTTTCGTCAGTTTCGACAACCCAGCGTCGGCGCAGGCGGCCATCCAGGCCATGAACGGCTTCCAGGTGGGCATGAAGAGGCTGAAGGTGCAGCTGAAGCGACCTAAGGACTCGTCCCGGCCTTACTAGCAGCGGCCGATCACCGCTCAGCGGCACCCACAGGTGAGTGAGGTCATCAGAGGAGCCGGCCTCTGGCCATAGAGACGGGTACACAAGTCAGTTACCGATGTGCTCTATTCAGATCAAATTACATCAAAATTATCACTGGTTTCGTTTAAGTTAAAATGACGACCAAAATAAAGCAAAGGGAAAAAGAGGGAAATTAGAAAATTAGTAACACTTAACAGGAAAAGGCTTAAAAGATATGTCATAAGCCAGGTTGATTGGAGATGCCCCACTCAGGGTCAATCATACAATGTATGGCTCATGTGGGATCGTGATAGTCGTGGCCGCGGCGACAGGTTAATGTATACTTCTGTGTTTGTAGGCACTAAATACTAAATTATTTTTCATTATTTAATTCACACGAAGAAAAGGGTTCTTAGAATAATAAACTTTTAGTTGTAAGTATTCGCTCACAACTTTTGTGTCCGTTCCGCATTCGTGAGACCTTCGAACGGCTTTGAACGATTATTGGCCGTCTGTAAAATTTGCAGTAGCTCGCATTCATGAGCACACATTCGAACGGTTATTTCCGAGATAGAGATAGAAATAGAGAAACGCTAATGTCAAACGGCTATCGTGGAAATAATAGGTTCCCGTGCAAACAACACAACACTAATTATTAAAACGTAATTCTATTGTTGGGTTACGTGTTATAAATTGCAGTAAGGAGTCTATTATAAGTGCTGAGGGATGTGATATTTTCTGTGAGAACCTGACAGCCCTACCGATGCTAATGCGTAACATCGATTTCGCAGTCGCGGCCAACTAAATATGAAGCTCAAACCCGGCTGTGATACCGTTGTAAGTGGCTGTGTAGCCCGGCGTTGTTTGTTTCTCGTGTGACCGACATAGGTGGCGCTAGTGTTCGATGTAGATGGCTCTGTCGTCGCCCGGTGTCACTTCAGCCGGCCGCTAGCGTCGATGTGGCCGGGCCGGAGAGGCCCGCCGAGGCAGCGCTTTGTGTTCACTGTTCCCGGTGTGTTTCTGACTGTGACCTTGCTCGGTGTGTGGCTCTGTTCCGTGTGAAGGCAGAAATCGTTTGATGTTACCGCTCCAGAAATCGACTGATTTAGATGATCAGGAGTCGGGAGTAGATAGTCATCCGTCCCCTGAACGTTTTGCGATATTGTATCGTTTGAAGTGTAGCAATAGTATTATGTGAAGGTGCATCATTTGTTTAGATGATTCAAATGTTCCCTAAGATATTGAACCTAACGCAGTAATGACTGGGATCGTATAGCATCACACATCATGGCGTACAGTTCGTTCTCGTGTGTACAGTTAACCGAATTCCTCGCAATCCTGTACCTACTAGCTGCTCTATTGTGATGGGTCATTACGAGTAGCATCCCCTCAGGCAGTTACAGCAACAACCATCGTCATAGAGCCCCGTCACTAGCGTTTTCAGTCAGACGCAGTTAGCTCTTAAGGCAGTAGGAGTTTCCCCGGACGCGGTTAGCTGTTGGAGCAGTAGAAGTTCCCTGATACCCGATGTTTGACGTGCATGAACTAGCGGCCGATCGCAATCTGCATGTTCGATTTTATATCGTGATAGCACCGAATACGACAGCGATTCGCTGGCGGAAGAAGCCTGAGGACGGCAAATCTTCCCCATAACTTGTTTTCGAACCTTTACTTATTCAGCTTCAGTGCGTTGACGAAGTCGTAGGGAAAAGGCATATGTTGCTTTGAGCATTGGTCAGAATCGGTTTGTGTCAGAATTGAAGCTTGGTAATCATTCATCTGTGTAAGAGATGATGATATCAAGGGTTAGCTGGGATAGAAAACGGAAGCATTCTTCAATTAATTGTCAGATACATGAAATCCACTGCTATCTTATATTCATTGTATATCGTTTAGCTGTCATTCTTTCTGTCGCCTCTCAGACCGGCATCTGCCAGTTTTCCGGTGCTCATCTTACTCGTCCGTCCGTTTTGTTTAGCTGACTGTCAGCTAACTGTGCCCCTGGCTGGCCGTCTGTGCTACTCTAATCAAGTCTGTACTGTACTGACTGGATCCCCGGGGCCGGAGGACAGGGTGGCAGCGTCGGCAGCAGCCTCTGTCTCCCCACTGTTGGTCCGTGTGTCAGTCCCGGCTGCCAGGAGGCCATGTCCTCGGCAGCCGGTCCAGCGGCCTCTCTGCTCTCAGCTTGGCCGGTCGACGTCAGACCCTTCGTGTCTTCTATCGATGTGCTACGCGCTGAACTGTTTTCAATTTACCCTTGGCGCTGTTCGTGGCCGTGGTTTTAAATGTGTTACCAGGTTGTGGACATCTGGATTGTTGGCAGTTCTTGTTGCACATATTTGGGGAAGATACACGTGTATGCAAACACGCAGAACAGCCACGAGTTCATTCTTATGATGTACAACAAACTGATATTCGTGTTTGTTTGCCTCAGTGTGACCTGATGTGTTCATAACTCTGATACAAAGCCTCTCATGCCACACATAATGATGCACAGAGGTGCATTCCACACATATTCTACGGTATAAGCATTGTCTGACCTGTCGCTCGCCTGTTGCAGGTTGTTCCCAGGAGTTTCGTTGCCGCCGAGATCAGTCCCTCGGTCGGCCGTAGGTGTCGCCCGGATCGGGTGTCCTAGTCTCGCATCCTGGCCCGGCGTCCCAGCTGGTATGTCCAGCATGGCGTCCACCTGGAGCTTCTAAGGGCGCTATGGCCTGGCGCCCGGGGCTGTCAGAACTGGGCGCCCCGTCACGGTGCTTCACCGTGGCGCCCTGACCTGGACTCCGGCCGGATGCTGCTGTCTGTCGCCCTCTGAGGCCACTGACGGCAGTTTTCAGAAGCGGTCGCTAGGCGGCGCTGCCAGCGGTGGCCGCAGACTGAGATGGCGCTGCTGTCGTCCACAGCGCCGCCGCCCGGCCGGCCAGTCTTTATACCGAGCAGTAGTGCAATGCCGCGCCGTGTTCGTGTGAGACGGACTTCCAGAGACGAGGAGGCGGCGAGTGCAGCTCAGTGGTCACTGCTGGACCCCAGCCATGGAAACATTAAACTGAGAGTAGACAGAATGTAGTAGTAGATACCTATTATCTATTGAGTATTTATTGATATAGACATCACCCTGCGAAGATCATGTGCGCATGCTATTGGTCGTCTTAGTTGGCCCGATACCTAATTTACGTTAGGTTTGGGCCGGAGTATATTTAAAGGGCGGATGTGTGTGAGATGGGTCATAGGTGATGTGTATATACATATATAGCTAGTTCA
This sequence comes from Semibalanus balanoides, assembly GCA_014673585.1. Lineage (NCBI taxonomy): Eukaryota > Metazoa > Arthropoda > Thecostraca > Balanomorpha > Balanidae > Semibalanus > Semibalanus balanoides. The sequence continues at coordinate 8,462 of VOPJ01015540.1, read as the reverse complement.
CTATCGGGCGGCTGGAGAAAGCTCAGGCACGCGCACACGAGACGGACAACAAAACACAAATATGATACTAGTCGCTAGTTGTTAAGGAGACCTGAGGAAGTCAGTATTTAGATAGAAGAGTTGTAAGTGAGATGATTTGTTTGTGACTTTGGCAGTGTATGGTCGATGGTGTTCATAGTGTACGTGTGTCGGCACCCTCTTTATTTGTTGTGTTGTTTTAATTTATTGCTTTTAAAGATCTCAGGTCTGGGGTAGTGAGTGAATTTATTTGATCTCAGTACCTCAAATTTGCGAATGGTTAAGTACTCATGAGAAGTTTAAAGTCCAAGAAAGGATTCACGGCAAACGCCTAAGCAAAATATGCGTAAACAGTATTTTTGACTGGGTAAAGCCAGCGAGCATGAAACGCTAGCTGCAAAATCACCAAATTAAAATTTACGTTTCCGTTCGTTCAGCTTAGAAACTGTGAAACTTGGCATAACTTGGTCAGTTCTCTTCAGCAAATGCCACCGTCAAAAATCCCGTGTGAAAACTATGTCTTTCAAACCGCTAGTCTGGCCATGTTATGTTTTTTATATTATCTCATTGTTAAGTTATATATATACCTATAATTGTTCATTTCATTGTCGTTATTAAGTTCCCGGCCAATTTGCATATTTGATCTCAATATCGGGCTGTTCGTTGGATGTCTGTTGTGAGTTATATTATTGCAGAATTTGCTTGGATTGCATGTGCTCAGCGGCTGTGTTTTGTTAGATATTTTGTCTTAGAACGCTTTATGCTGGGATGATTCTTCTCAGTTTAGTAAATCTGGATTAACTTTCCGCTACGTCAGACTAGGTGCTTCTAGAGACTAGGTGCATTTGGCTAGGACTAGGTGCTAGAGACTAGGTCAGACTAGGTGCATTTGGCTTCTAAGGGTGAGATACTGCAATTTATATTTTTAGAGGAGCCAGCTATTAGCATATTATCGCGCCTGTTTACCTTTTCATCGACCGGATACTGAATCTCTGTGTGTAGTGCTCAAACTGCGGTGTAGCCGATGAGATGACCCCGGGGACGGACAAGTGTGTTATTACTATTTATTCCGTTGGGCATAAGCGCCAGTTTTGTTTCAATTGAATGAATGACTGGACCACCACTGGCCGCGCGCCATTTCCATTCGGTATCCAAATATCCGACCTGATGATTTTCTCTGATAGGATCTCCCGTGTCGTTTGCGTGTACATAGTAGATTTAATGCTGCGTCTCATGAGAGTACTGGCACATGGGCCTGTCAGTGGCGCACCTGCGCTGTGCCAGAGAGCACGTGCGCCATCCGTGGCGTGGCGCGCGTGACACGGCGCTGGACTCTGCGTAGTCCGTACGCACGTGTGTGGCGGGGGCGCGGTATACATGCCGCCACTGCACTGAGAGACGGAGGGAGGGTCAGACAGCACCTGCGGAGACCCAGTGACGGCACGCCGGACATGCAGACCGGAGCCACAGCGGCGGCCAACTTAGGTGTGTACTCCCCTTGGTTCGGTAGGTACACGGGACCAAAAGCGTCTGCTCGTCTTCTTTGGTTGTCCAGAATGCCACCGGCGCTCGCCATCGTGTCCCGGCCCGCCCCACTGGGCCTCCGCCAGTGATATTGCCTAGCTGTAGACATATTGCGACGCGCGTTTAGTCTAATGTAGGAGTACGGCCACGATGGGCCGCTAGTTTGGCCGGCCGCCGCTAGGTGGCAGCACGCTGCGACTGTGCCGTCCGTCGCCGGCTCTATATCAGGACCGTTATGTACGCTGCGGCGGCACCTTTTACACTGTGCGCTTCTGTTACGCCGACGCTGGGCGGTCACAAGCATATCATCGCAGGGCAACTGTCTCTCTTCTGACAACCCAGTCCGCTTCCCTGTCGACTCCTGTGCGGCTCCGGCGCGGCTCCTACCCCGGAGACTCCTCTCAGATCAAACTCTCCCCACCCAGTGCAGCCCCCAGCCGCCGACTGTAGTGACGCGGCGCTCCTGAGAGCCGTGCTCATCACGGCTGATCACCTCCCCGCCGCCACCGCCGCCACCGCTGCCGGCCGACCGGCAGGCCATGACAGGGTATTACTGTGGGGTGACGTGACAGGTCAGGGCGGTGAGCGAGCGGGCCGCCCCGGTGCACTGCACTCGCACCCCGGCCGACCGCCGACCGCCGACCGCCGACCGCCGACCGCCGACCGCCGACCGCCGACCGTGCGGCCGCCACAGCAGCTGCCGACCGGCGCCGCTTCGTATATACTGCGTCGGCAGCTTGCGTATTGTATAAATACTCTTTATAACAAAATATACTCGGCGAAGTGCAGGACTGGCTGCTTGTTGTTTTGCTTGTTGTTGAGGCTGTTGTTTTGCATATCTACATGGGAAAGATTCAGCTGTGGTGAAGACCAGGGGCGTCGCCACGTTTTTTTAGTGGGGGGGACGAAGTGTCGGATGAACCATGAGACGGTTTGCGAAAATGTGAAGGAAAATCAGTTTTATTTTTACTTAGGAACGCAAGGGTGGTGTTCTAGCTAGCTTCATATTTTATATTTTATATTTTAACAAATAAATGGCAATAATTATTTGAAAATATAATATCGGTCATATATGGGTGTCCTACAAAACAGTAGGATTTTGATCGAGAGTTAATAACGTGTCCGATAAAATTTCCTCTGAATTATTTTGCTGAATGTGGAGTTAGACGGTCACCATTTGCTCTAGGTGACCGTCTTACCCCCACCTCACCATATATATATTTTTTAAATAACTATTTGGGAAATATTAAGTTAAGAGTGCAGCAACATTTTCGACAGAGACTAGAAGCATTTGATTATGCATGCATATTGTCAAGAAATAACCAGTCTTTCTTAGTTATATTCCTCTTCTGTCTAAGGAGGGATTCGAACGGAGCAAATTTTGCCTACCTAAACGCACATCTTTTTAACAATATATTAATGTAATTGTTAGGTAAAAACATTCCAGAACTATTGTGTTGGCTCAAATGTCGCATAAGAACCAACGCCCTGCTCCGTTCCGTTTTCAAACTATTCACGAAAAACATGTGAAGGGCACAAAAGTCCCCCCCCCTCCAGTGCGCGTGTTAATCATAATCTTTGGAACGAATTCAGTAAAAAACAAACTTTCTCTTGGGGGACATCCCCCTCTGATTTTGAACTATGAGGGACGCGTCCCCCCGCTTTCGATGCCCATGGCGAAGACGTGCAGTTGAAAAGAATACAATGAAACGAGTGCGTGGCTCCGAATACGCGTATATTTTCAAACTACTACACATGCTCCTCTAGTCCATCGCCAATGTAAGAAGTCGAGCATAATAATGCCACTTCGGTGAGGTTGTACTTGAGTCTGCATGGATGACCTGAACTATCTGCAGTCGGTGCAGCCATAAAAGCACTAATCAGTGTTCAGCCGACCGAGAGCATTAATCATTACCATGTTTGGTGAGATTGGTTTGAAACGGTCTGCAGCTGATCAAGTATCTCGGATAATCGCCACGCATACACGGGTGCTGCACTGAGGAAGTGGAGGAGTGACAGTCAGCAGAGTATGTGATATGTTCCCAACTCGGGCTGAGAGCCACCAAAGCCGGATACGTTCATAACGCAGCCAAGTGCCCAGCTCTACAGAGGTATCGGCCGACGATACGAAGCACGCCACCTATTTTTACAGCTCTCCGTGTTTCACCGGCAGTGCTCAGGTAGGCTGCCCTGTGTGGCTGCTTCATCTCAGATTAGACTCGTCGGGGGGGGGGTAATCGCATTTAGTGGTGAGCTTCAGCAATGCCTTTGTGTGAGGTGGTAAATTGCTCATGAAGATAAGGTAAGGGTTGGCGGTGATAGCGTGAATGCAAAATTTTGCTGTATGCTTGAGGAATATTTCTTTGAATCGCATACCGGCGCTCGGAATAGACAAGAGTAACGACTTATTATGCTGTGCCGATTGGTATAATCTGTGACGGAGAGCACCGGGTGTTGTAGCGCGGGGCGGTCGTCCGTGGATGAGGTAGTGGGGGCCGAAGGGGGGGGGGGTGGGACGTTCGTGGTCGGAGTCGCGGCGGTGGACGGCTCACATTTATCAGTGTGTGCGACAATACAATACTGGGACCGGAGCAGCTGTGTGGTCTGGGATCTGTGATCTGTGACGGCAGTCTAATCCAGAGGCAATTGTGTCCTCTATACAGAGGCGGCGCCACCAGATTTTACCTGGGGGGGGGGGGGCAAAGTCGAAA
>VOPJ01015539.1:0-27608 GCA_014673585.1 Semibalanus balanoides | reverse complement strand
GAAAGGTTTTGACCGAAGGGTTTTTCGCTTCAACCATTGATGCAATTTTTTCCAACAGAGTTTTTTTGGTATCGGATTGTTTACATTGTTTTAAGGTACTCCCTGCATAGTGTTGTTTACAAATACGGAATTGTCTGAACTGCGCTGAATTTGGTGCTCAATCGCTGCCATATTATCTAGTGATGTGTGGAAATCGCAAAACGTTTTTATATTATTATGACAAATACAATATTTTTTGTATATGCGCTGCTTTGGTGAGCATAAGAGGACGATTTAAAAAAAAAATCGACTCTTAGACTTGTTTTAGCATTTTTGCGATATCATCCGGAAGAGGCAGTGTTCCTTTAAATTAGGAGAGCTATACTGCTATAGCCAAGGCCATATAACAACGCTATAGCTACGTGTGGAAGATGGGTTAATTGGAGTTGGAGATGGGTTGTAACTTGGACACTGCAGCTTCTAACCACCTATATTATTAAGTATTATCGATGCGCCTATATTATTAAATATTATCTATATGACTTGTGAAGTATTATGATTATCGATGTTTTTATGATGTTTTTTCGAGTTTGTCTCACATAAGGGCTAGTTTATTGTTCGATCACATGTGCATTGTGCAACCCAAACACCAGCATAAAAACATCCATCAGCTCATATGGTCTCACTAGACTTTGTTGTTGCCCACTGTATAGAACATATAAAGCAGTATCAGACGATGATGTGATAAACAAATTTATCTGTCACACATTGCACCACGTTGTAGCACTTCATCAACAGTCAATCTAAGTTGTTCTGCTACCTAGTTTCAAAACCCCAGCGCGCCGTCGGGCCGTGCCTTTCTTTCACAGTATCTCAAGCCAACCATGTAAACAACACATGTGAAATATGAATATCACACACGACACAATCGTTAAAAAGAAACCGAGTTATACATTGTAGAATACATACATGATAAACACATCTCCGATACGACATCTAGTGAGTTGGCCGTGAATCGTGCTAGCGCTGAGAGATAAACTCTCGCCTTAACTCGGCCTCCAGCCTAGGCGTCGACAAACACTGACGATTTTTGGCTATGACAGCGGTGTTGTATAACTTTGCAGCCCGACATAAAAACGTTATCTGGCCATGGTGGGTGCGGGCCCGGGCCACTGTTAAAAGATGGGATTGACGGGTGGCTCTGCTCACGACCTGGTAATTTAACTTGATGCGAGAGACGATTGATGCAAGTTGTTGTGTCATATTACGATGAAGCAGACAAATGTCATTCAAGTCCACAAAATCACGTGCTGACAGCCAGCCAAGCTCCCGCGTGACGTCTGAAATGTGTACAAATTTACGTCTGCCCGAGATGACACGTGCCGCGAAGTTAAACACTTTTTGTATATTTCGCAGATGACAGTTTGACGCGTTGCCGCATATCTGCACACAGTAACGCAGGTGCGATAAAACCAGCGAGTCAATGAGCTGAGGGAGGACATACGATGGCAAGATATGTTTGGCGCTCGCATGGCCGATCGCAGGATTTCGCGACAGTGTCATCGATATGTTTTACCCAATTCAGATTTTTGTCCATCATGACACCAAGATTGCGCACAGACCCACTCTGAGATTCGTGTATTGTTTCGCCTTTGAACTGAACCGAGATAAGCGTGACGTCTTCTGGTCTTGGTAGCATGCGTGGACCCCCGATGAAGAGCAGCTCTGTTTTCGTCGTGTTCACCTTCATGCTATGTTGCAGGAACCAGGTCAGCATGTCAAGGACAGACGACATTCAAGACTGTATTTCTGTCAGCCGGTTTTTCGGTCCCGTCAGAACGATCTGGGTGTCGTCGGCATATCTTATGACGGTGACCCGGAAGCTGTCGATGATTGCAGGGATGTAGGTGGAGAGGTCGTTGGCCATGATGTTGAACAGCAACGGGCCCAGTAAGGACCCCTGAAAGGTTCCCACTGTGATGTCACGTGGCTCAGACGTAGTCCCATTCACGCGGACTCGCTGGACGTGACCTTGGAGGTAGCTTTCCAGCCATCCGGTGGAGACCTGCAGCTGCCGTAGCTTTTCCAGGAGCACTTTGTGGTCGATTACATCGAAACAGCGAGATAAACCGATCAGGGTCATCAGGGGCACTTCGCCCCCGTCCGTGCCGGTGAGGATGCTGTCAGTCACAGCTAAGAGTGCCGTGGTGGTAGAATTACCTGATCTGAAACCATGCTGGTCTTCGCTGTACAGGTGATTGCGCTCCATGTATGCCAGTTGCTTGTATATGATTTGCTCTATGATCTTGCATATGATGGGAACGTTGGTGATTGTAAGATAGTTGGCAGCTTGTGTTGCATCACCCTTCTTGTGTAGTGGGATAACTATCGCGTTTTTACAGCTGTTTGGCACCGTTTCAGATACGATGCTGCAGTTGATGATGCGTAGTAGCAGCCGTCCGATGACAGGGAACGCCAGCTTCAGGACGTGGACGGGATGTCGTTTCTCGATGACCGCTGGATCTGTTTGGCATTCTCGCCTGATGACACGCTGAGCTCAGAGAGTGTACAGAACGCAAGTTCGAGGGCATTCAGGGCCCCACGAGGCAGCGGAATTTTATCAGTGAAAAAACGCCTGAAGTTAATGGGCTAATTAAGGATATGATTTGAAACTAACAAAGCAAGAGCAATTGAAAAGTTGAAGTGCATAAGTGATATGTTTGGTAGTCGTGAAGGTTTTCATCTATTACCCAAAATTGGAAGTATACGATCATTATTATCAGATAGTAAAACTTAACTCTGATAAATTTAAGCCACTGTATGCAAGAAACCAATGTCAAGGATGGGTCATGATCTGCTTGACCAGACGTGAACAGGGAGAGAAAGGTAGGTCTGTTCGACAGGGATGTTGAGGTGTATCGCGCTGCTTCGTTACCAGAGCGTAACTAGGAGGAGGTGGTGTTGACAGGGATGTAGTCTGATCGCATGCAGGACCAGACCGAACAGGGAGGAGGAAGTGTTGACAGGAGGAGTCTGATCACGCTTACCAGGACCGTAACAGTAGATTGACAGTGTTACACGGATGGGTCTGATCACTGCTTGACCAGGTACGTAACAGAGAGGATGACAGGTGTTGACTGGATGGGTGCAATCACTAGCTTGACCAAGGTACGTAACATGGAGGATGTGACATTGACAGGGAAATGTGTACTATTCACTGCTTCTGAACCAGACGTAACAGGGGATGAAGTAGTGTTGACCGGTTATGCGAATCCTAATCACTGCTTGACCAGGACGTAACAGGAGGATGAAGGAATCCTGACAGGATGGTCTGATCACTGCTTGACCAGTACGTAACATGGGAAGCGAGAGAGTGTGAACAGGATGGTCTGATCACTGCAGTGACCAGGACGTAACTAGGAGGATGAAGTGTTGACAGGATGGTTCTGATCCCTGCTTACCAGGACTAACAGGGAGGATGAAGTGTGACATGGATGGGTCTGATCACTGCTTGACAGGGACGTCGTACAGGAGCATGAAGTGTTACAGGGATGGTCTGATCACTGCTTGACCAGGACGATAACAAGGAGGTTGAAGTGTTGACAGGATGGGTCTATCATCTGCTTGACCAGTGACGTAACAGTGAGGAGAAGTGTACAGGATGGTCTTATCACTGTCTTGACCCAGGAACGGTAACAGGGAGGATGAAGTGTTGACAGGGATGGGTCTGATCACTGCTTGACCAGGACGTAACAGGGAGGAGGTGGTATTGACAGGGATGGGTCTGATCGCTGCTTGACCAGGACGTAACAGGGAGGAAGTGTTGTTGACAAACGGCGGAAAATGCGCTAATATATGAACGGCAAGTCATGGGGGTGCACATACATTACACTGCAGGACCGTAACACATAATCAATATTCCTAATGCTTTCACGCTTCAAGTAGTCATTAATTCCTGTTGATGGTGGCCTGGTGTTGATCTAGATTGTCATCGTTGGCGGATGGCTCGCGGTAAATTAACTGAATTGAATTAGTTAAGCACATCACACCAGGGACTCGTCTAAGGAAATTTGACTTGGGGGCTGACGTGAACATCAATACCCATTGTGTGTTTTCGCCTACAGGCTTTCATGACTAGGTATGTTATGATAACAAAATGCGTGAAAAGATCTGTAAAAGTCATGTGGCACATGTTTCATGGGCTACTTTATACGTATAGTTCGATATTGGTAGTCATTTTACCATCACAGAGGCCTCTTGCACCAAAAATAACCACCTGGCGAAAACGAAAAATAACCAGATTATCTTGCACCAACTGGCTAAAAAAGATAACCACCCTGAAAATCTACCCCGAAATTCTATCCCAGCGTAGCTTGATTTTACCCACCATTATTCGCATCCTTTTGCACCAAACTCCGAAAGTAGATGAGGCGGAAGGTTTTACGAGCGGCACAGATACCGCATATGTGTGAGCTTCGTCGAAAAAATAACCAACAAAAAGTTGGTAAAAAATTGATCACAATGTTTATAGAATTGCCAGCGGTATGCATCTTGTGGCAAACAACTATGCATGGTTGATAATCACCTTTTTTTACATTTCAAACACTGTAAACTTTGATAAAACTCCTGTGAACCTTGATTGCAATACCGAAACTGAATGTGTCTTGAGACTCTCGTCGGCGGAAGTTGGCGGGGGCTGTCTAGGTTCACGCAAGGCACGTTGCCATGGAAACGGTAGAAGGATCCTGTGTCGTCACTGGTCACTGATAAAATAATACAAATATATTTAAATACAGTTAATAAAACGGATATAACTGATTTAAAAGTAAATACACAGTCATGCAACTGTTAACAATACTGTAAAGTCGCGTTGAGGGTACTATATTTGCATACGTAATGATATGAGTGTTTGACGGACAACATACAAAAATAACCACTTCATATTTTTACCCAGGTGGCGACTGGCGATGTTGTGTGGTGCAAGAGAAAATAGCCACCTGGGTAGATTTGCAATCGGGGTAGAACTGCGTTTTCGCCAGCTTGTTATTTTTGGTGCAAGAGGCCCACCTCTTGCACCAAACCTTTGTGCACAGTACGGATGAAATAAATATTACAAATCTGATCTCAATTAAACGAGGCTAGTATCAGCTCATGCCCAGGTCAGGTCACTATAATCACAATTTGAAATTGATAAAGATAGATACAAAGGCATGTTTCTATGATCAGTTTTGCCGAAACAAAACTGTGATGACATGTTTTGGTGTTCATCTGGTCATTAACAGACAGAAAAAAACGCAATATCAAAATATTGCGTCACAAGTTATGCCATTTATAGGGAGCAATTTAAAATAAATCAAAAATAAAGATGTTGCATTGAAATTTGGCTTGGGTCTTTCGTATATGTTTATTCCAACATTTATCCCAGTTTGCTTAACTTTTGGGAAAAGTACCATTAGTGGGAGTTTCCCTGGGAAAAAAAGAATTTTTGGCGTCAAAAATAAAAAATTTAAAAAACATGTTTTATGCCGTTTCTATGTTTAAATTTTAGGACATCCGAATAAGAGTATATATATATATATATATTATATATATATATATATTACTATATAATTTATATACTATATAAATATATATATATATAAATATATAAATTATATATATATATTATAATATATATAATATATAATATATATATATAGTTAACATATATAAATATATTATACTATATATTATATATATATATATTATTTATGTATATAAATATATTTATATATATTTATAGAATTATACATCATATTTAGATATTAATATAATATAGTATATAAATATATATTATATATATATATATGATATTTTATAAATATATGTATATATATATATATATATTATTTATAAATGTATAAATATATATATATATATATTAAGTGGTTGAATGGGACAGTTATATGCAGATGTAATGATAAAAGATTAAATAACAAGTTACTCCCAACGATTCATTGCATTAACTTCTTCAAGGGTGTGATAAATAATTAAAAAGAGACATCGATATTTTACCTACAAAGAACATTAACTTTTGTTGTGTACAGTACGGTCAGTTCCCTATAAACATTCCTGTAATATGAAAATGTGTCATATTCTTCTGTTATTATACTCGCGGCAACGGAAGCTAATCGAAAGAAGCCGGTTGATGTGTTGATGGTATTACCCTTTCCTATGAACGCCGCTTCAACCACTTTTCGCTGGCTTTTTGTTACGCTTCTTGTGAGACTAGCCGCGCCTGACCAATTGGGCAGATGTCTCTCTTCGTCTACATGAGCCACAAAGGCATTAGAGGACCTGTGGTACCTCAGGTCCGCCTTGCGCTCACGTATGCGCGTCTCCATTCCCCGTCCGGTCTCTCCGTAATATACGCGGTGACATGTACCGCATGGGATCCTGTATACCACGCTATTGTTGTTTTTCTCGTCTCTTTCCGTCCCTATCTCATATTTTATCTCATATTTTATCCCTATCTCCTTGACGTCGAAAGCCTTTTTACAAATGTGCCAGTCGAAAGAACCATTGAAATTATATGTGAATATATATACAAGAGCCAAAGCATCCCACCTCTCAAGCTCAGCAGACTAATCCTGGCTAAAATGTTAAGAGCATGCACAACAGAGTCTCCGTGTCGATGCCCCAGGGGTCGACTGTATCGCCAGATAGACGGCATTGCCATGGGTTCCTCACTAGGAGTTCTTTTTGCTAATGCCTACATGTGCAACTTAGAAAACAAGACTTTGCAAGAAATCTAAAAAAGCCAGCAATATATAGAAGATATGTGGATGACATATTCATAGAGTGTGATACCGAAGAACAACTGTTGGAAAATAAGAATGTAATGATGCAAAATCAGTTCTCAACTTCACACATATGAGATAGGGACGGATAGGGAAGCTTCCGTTTCTAGACGTTGACATTGATGCGTCGTCCCCACAATGGACATCACATGGAAGTGTATAGAAAAAGCACAAATAGAGGAAAATGCCTGAACGCTCTGAGCGAATGTCCACAAAGATGCATCAAAGGAGTGATCAGAAAATACGTCAGAAGAGCACTTCGAACTTGTACCACTTGGGAAAAGATAGATGCTGAATTGAAACAAGTAAAGCAAATCCAACAAACAACAATACTCGTCAAATGACATCGACGAAATCCACAAGGCAGTCGATCTTCTTTGGTAAATGACAAACAACACAAAAAGAAACAACTGTTTCAGGAATGACATACAAATTATATTACAAGAATCAATACAGTTCAGCGTACAACAGAGGATGAACGGATCATCAAGAACATCGTAAAGAAAAACGTCTTGCCCAAAAACAATGTGGACCGTTATAGCCCGTAGTCATCTATTACAAGAGTAAAAAGACGTCAAATATGATCATGAGAAACAATACCTATCAAGAACCAAAACTGAAAGGCCAACAATGTAGTGTATATGTACCAAGTGTCCCCATGGAGATTGCAAGCTCCGTGACACTACATATGCTGGTCATACAACCACTAGCCTATCAAGAAGATTAACTTGCCACCTTCAGACCGGTGCGCCACGTCAACATACTCTACAAGAGCACGGAACCCAAATCACTAGAAGTGATCTTGTGGGCCATACAAGGATTATGGCCAAAGAAACATGCAGAAAAAGACTCCAAGAAGAGTGGGCAGTGATATTCAAAGAAAGAACCCGTCACTTAACCCGCGCGGCGTAGGGGTCTCCAGCCGAACGCGCGGCTAGGGGGGTAAATAATTACCCCCCCCCCCTCTTATCTTCCGAACCATACCGCAGCGAGATGCGCAAGCGGGCGATCGAAGCTCTCAATGAAAACGAATCGAATGATACCCGAAATTTTTAAAATTAGGTTCAAATGTCAGCACGGTCAGTCATATGGAAAGTTCCAGTAATTGAGTTAATGGGTCATAACTTTCAATCTATAATCTTGATTAGGACTATTAACACATAAAGCTCTCAGAAGGTGTAATACATCTCCTGCATTAAGTAAAAGTGAATGATGCAAAGGTCAAGGTGAGGTCATACAAAAGGTCACTGTCACGAAAAGGTCCAAAGAAAAGTATTTGACAATGTTTTAGGGGTTATTTTGCACGTAAAAATCGATAGCAACATGCCATTTTTACAACTTACCCCTTAAAAAGGTCAATTCAGCGTCATCTAAGTACAAAACATGAAACCTGACTAATATGAATAAGCATGCATGTTTCTAGGTCAGTTTTGGCTCATAAACACAAAAATGACATTATATATTCTGTATCAGGTTCAAAAAATCCCAAAAAAAACGAATTTTTGGAAAATGACGTCATTACCTATTTATGCTTGGAAAGCAATCAGTCACTGAAAATGAAGATATTACTTTGAAATTCGGTTTTGGGTATTTATAGACTTGATTTCTCTACATATATTCCGGTTTTTCGAATACCTTTGAGAACAAAAAAAATTGGGGGCAAATTTCTTGAAAAAAATCAGTTTTTTTTAGGGATTCTTGGGGGGTCAAAAAACCCAAAATTTTTGGCAATCCGAAATCACCATTTTGTTAGAAATTACATTTCCTTTCTCATACAGTTTTGCGTTTTGCAATTGCCTTAACCCTATGCCTGGAGGGATGAAAAGATACGAATCTGTCGGGGGGGCCTATTTCGGCCCCCCTTCAGATCTCCGCTGCCATAAGAGCTAGAAACATGAACTTGGTGTGTGACTGAAGGTCGACAATGAACTCTATTTTGTCAAGTTTTCGTTGACCTTGGGTTATTATCTTCAAAGGATCAAATACGTCCATCAAAAATTATTTTTTCAAAAACATGATTATTTTCAGAAACCTTGGCCATTATCTCGGAAACTATGGCAGCTAGGAGAATCCGAAAATCACGTTTAAACGGTTTGAATTGTCGTATACCGTAGGCATCAGAGAAATGACCTCAGGTCAAATGTTTGGACTGTTAGAGTGTCAACAAAGTTAAAAATCCTGTTTTTAAGCAAATGTTTGTTCGTTTAATAACTTTTTATCTACAGATATATAAAGCACTTTTTTGTACCGTCGTGTTTTCTCTCGCATTGCGCGTTCGAATCAATATCAACATTTGTCAAATCAAAATTACCCCGGGTCCAGAGGTCAAAGGTCCCAAGGTCAAGTTGAAGTAAGTCGGTCAAAATGCATATCAAAAGACGCGGATTGACGAGACAAAACATTTGAGACCAATGTGAGTCCTTTATTGATGTTCTTGTCACGAGTTATGAAAAAGTGTGGTGACCTTTAATTACCTTTCAAAAGGTACACTAGAAAATTCATATTTTACAAGAAGGGCCCTAAGATGACACGATACTGAAATATTGGGATTGATGCAATGTTATTAAAACCTAGTTTTCATTTTTAATATATACTTATATTGGAAGGTTAACCATTTGACCTGACATCAGCATCAAATATTTAGATTATCACCTTGAAACTTTGCGAGACACATATTATTTTAGGCATGTTTTCTCTCACAAAAAGTACGTTTTTTTATACGTCCTGAAATAAAAAATTGCATCATTTGTGAAAAAAAAAAGTTTCCAGATTGTGGATTTCAAAAATTTCAAAATTTTGAAATTTCAAGATTAGCCATCTGAAAAAACAATCAATTCTCTACGATGTCTGTTTTTGCTAACACTTGTCTTTCAACACACAACCTCTCCATGCAGTGCTTAACCAGCAAAGATTTTGTTGTCCCAAAACGGTACCGAACACGGCCCCCCTAAAAATTGTCCTGGACCCCCTCCTAATAATCAATTGAAAAAAGTACATCATTCGATGAGCAATAAAATGTTAGGAAAAGTCAGCAAGTTTTGAAGATTCTGAGTTGAGTTATGAATGACCAGCTACGCGAAAAACCTCAAGGGGGGCCGATTCGCCCCCCCCCGACAGAGTAAGGGGTTAAAGTTATGTTTTTTCTTACGATGCATCAAAACAGTAATAGTTTATTTAACAAAAATGGCATACATGACGTCATCAATAACGTCATTATCTCCCAGAGTCTAAAGAAAAATCGACGAATTTTTTAAGGGAGACGTCAAATCATGCTTATAAGGTTTTTAAAACTTTGACGATCGTTATCTCTTACGCGTTTTCCAAGTTATTGCGGAAAATCCGGATGTGGCGGGGGGCGGTAATATTTTTACCCTCCCCCTACGCCGCGCGGGTTAAAGAATGTTTCACTTGGCTGGTGCAAAATATGAAGTAATTGCTGCCGAACAACGATTCTGAACATTGTTTCACCAAAACAGTGCTCAATTCATGAAAAATAGTTTGTATTTAGGGCTGATGACGTCATATGAAGGAAGTTTTGGAAATAAAAAACCTTCACGCTGCAATATGTATTGACTAGTTGTTATGCTAATGTATAGCCAAATGTAAACAAGTCTACTTTTCATCGAACATTTGATAAAGAGGATGACGACATCGGCTTTACGGCGTGACGCCGAATGAGCACAATAGGCAAGAGAGACGTATTTTTTGCAGATGTCAAAATCAAACTCAAATTTACTTTCGATTAGACCCCTGTGGGTGTTTTAACTTCTAAAATACTTAATTTCAATGGAATTCCAACAACTTAACCATCTCAACTCAAATCTTATGTTAATGTGAAACATTCCCTTTAAAATAGTAGGGTTTAGGCTTCTATTTATTCATCTTCTCTTCTGAACTAAAAGATTCTGTTTGAAGATATCATGCCACATTAGCGAGAGCTTATTTTTCATCAATGTTTGTTCCGATTTTGCGCTCTTAATTCCTATAGCGAAGTGTAACTGTAACGCTGCAAAAATGTAACTGTTTTATCAATCACACCATGTTATTTTATTTGTACTTACATTGTTGAGAAGTTCAGCCTGACCGATGTGAAATGTTCACGAACGTAAGCCAAAGGAAATGAATATATTATTGGTGAATTAATCTTTTTAACCTTGAAACCTGAAACAGAAGAAGATTGTAAGAGCAACTAGAGAGAACTTAAAAAACGCCACACCAACTGGAGACGCTGTCATTTAAAACACCAAGATAATATATATATATATATATATATATATATATATATATATATATATATAAAAGCAGGAATAGATTTCAAATGGAATCTTCGCTGTAAAACAAACATATGTTATTGCAACTAGTGTGGCGTACAAATACATTTGCTGCGAAATCATTTTTTTTAAGTTGTATCAAGAATGGTGACACATGCATAACATGTAGTAGGGTAGGGACATGGACACGGACAGGACACAGGCAAGGGCAGGGCACGATTTTGACTCAGACACGGTCAGGGCACGGTCAGGACACGGACACGGGCACGGGCAGGAAATGGACACGAGCAGGACACATACATGGACACGGGTACGGTCAGGGCATGGACATTGGACACGGTCAGGACATGGGCACAGTCAAGACACGCGCACGGTCAGGACATGAGCACGGTCAGGATACGGACACGGTCACGGACTCGGGTACGGTCAGGACACTGACATGGTCAATCTGGTTTTATTACGATGTCTGATGGAAGCTGCCGGATTTCAGGAAGTGGTGACGATCATCAGTCGTAAACCCACCAAATAGGGATTTTATACAGCGAACCACGTCCTCTTGGCACTTATGCATGACCCCTAACCGTGAAGCATGGTGATGACACGAATATATTTGAATATTTAAAGACATCCAAAAGGAGCGTATTGCACCTTACGTATGATTTAACTGATAAGACATCGGGCTTGCGGTTGATTTGTAGATTGTAGCTACTGCTATAGCAAATACATTGACAAATGGCTTACCTTCGAATTTGAGGACAGTATCCAGTCTGTCGTTGATTGGTGTTACAACCAAATACTCACAGGACCGAGGAGGCAATCATTCCGCCCAGCCGTTATATTCCAGTCACAGATAACATGATACCTGGATTGTACACTCAATTTTCGGCCTGTTACTGCAGAGCCGAAATTTGAAACGGAGCTGTTAAAGGGATCATAAGACCTTTTTCCACTTTATTGGAGGTGGCAATGCAGTTTGGTACACGAGGCAAGTTAGTATGAGATTTTATTCATAAAGCTTGGAATAATGTCTCTAAGTATGCGAAAGTCACGTTTAAACTTCGTAAGCGTTCCAGCAATAAAGTGCTTCCTTTAGAGCCTAGAAATAAAACACGTAAACCCGTGCCTTTTCTTCGTATTCTCAATGATATGGTCCCAAATAGCTGAAAAAGGCAAAATTTTGTTCATACTAGTTGTAACATTAACTCAGTTCAGCAAATCCAGATATATGTCATTCTTAATGACACGGCATCCACGTATCATTCCAGAAATAGTTGACTCCAATCGCCCGTAGCCGAAGGTTGAATGGGATACCCCGGCCGGCCATTTAAGCCTCAAAATAACAATTTAAAGGGACACTGCCACCACTTAACATTAGATTGAGTTGAGATAGCCATTTGGCTCTTGGCATTGCAAATTATGTATGGTATAAGTTAAAAAACCACTGAGGTCGAAATCACAGAAAAAATTCGAGTTTTATTTGACATCTATAACATTCCTAGTCACCAATGTATTGTGAAATGGACCCTGATACGAGTCTGTCGTCTCCTTACTAAATGTTGATTACAGCGACTTGGTTAACGTCTGTGGCCATACATTAGCCATACACTAGTCAATACTTATGGCTGCGTGAAGCGTTTTATTTTGTTCAAAAAAAAATGCCTTCATATACGTAATCAGCCACAAATATTAAACGCATTTTTCATGAAAATGAGGCAATGTTTGTGAGAAACAAAGTCATAATCGCGTTCAGCAGCAATTACTTCATTATTGCACCCACAAACCCCGGGGCGGCGTACACTTTTGAAACTTTTGGAAGTGGCAGTGTCCCTTTAAAGTATGCAGACTAATTCCTTTGGCACCTCATGGGAAATAGTTTGAAGATAATGACTTAGAAAACCATTTGTATATAGCGATATCATCGGCTGATGACCGGTATGCATCGCCTCTCAACATTAGTCGAGTCCCTTGGTCTGTATAATTTAGTAGCAGTGTTTGAAGAAAATGGTTCGACGATTGCAGCGCACATGATCGGCAAATTGCCACCAACTTGTTACTCTGTGTGTATTACACACGTGTTTACATTGTGCATTGCTTGTAATTCAGAGGCGCAAATATGCCTCGTTTTTTCTTTTGCATTTGGACAGAATGCGTATGCTATTTAACGAGAAATTGTAATTATAACAAAAGCTTATCAAATAGCTTATTAATATACACCCAATTCGTTACATGGAAATAACTTCGAAAAATTGGTTGCATCGCTCCATCTCCATAAAATTATAGAACATTCGAAAATCTTATGATCCTTAAAGGGACCTGCCCACCTTAACCATTATATTTTGAGTTGAGATAGCCATTTTCCGTGCTAGGCATAGTGAATTATGTATAGTATAATAAACAACCACCGAGGTCGAATCACAAATAAATTTGAGTTTGGTTTTGACATCTGTAACATCCCCAGACCCAGTCCCCAGTGTGTTTGAACGGGGACCCTGATCCAATGACGTCGTCACTCTTTACTAAATGTTGATGATAGTCGACTTGTTTTACATTTGGCCATACATAAGGAGTACACATAGGCCCGGGAACGGCGGGGGCAGCGGGGGCGCTTGCCCCCCCAACTTTGGGACCGCAGGGGCGCCCCCCCAACTTTGGCGTTGCTGATTTTAACGTTCCGTAAAACTACTCATGACTCATCCTTACCCGATTTTGTCCTTTGTCAGCGAGGTTCTCATATAAGAAACCTGATGAAGGAAGCCTTAAGTCCGTCATATGCATATATGCGTAGGCTGTTTTTAACGTTAAAAACAATTATGATCTTTGTAAATTGTGATTGGTAAGCAATGGTTACAGTTGGTTTGCGGCATAGTCTGCGTATGTCGCAATTCTGACGTAAACAGATATGTCATTTGTCATACTTTCGCTGAAGTTTCGGGGAAATAAAACTTTGTCGTTTACATGGTGACACAGGACTACTTCTAGTCCTGTGTCAAAAGTACAGGTACTTTGCGCAACGAGGTAATCCATTCACCACAACCCGTTTTTCGATCTGCTCTTCAAATATGCTATCTCAGCTCATAAACCATGTAAAAGGTAAACCCTTTAACATCAGCCCTATATGGGAGTAAGGGCGAAACACCTGGTTGCAGCCCCCCATTTAAAATCTTGTGGCTACGGCTTAAAAATGGGTTACACATTTGTTGTTATTTCAGCCGAGACGCCATTACAAAATTATCGGTGACGCCTCTGCGTACAGTTGCAGACGGGCTGACGACGAGCTCCCTCCCCCTCCCCCCGCACTACAACAACAATAACAACAACTATTTGAAGTAAGCCACCGGATTCGCCCCCCCCCTTCCAAAGGGGGGTAAAAACTTGACTTGCCCCTGCGAGTGATATACTATGCTCTTGAAAAAGAAAAAAAATATGTTGAAGAAAATATGTTCAGTTTTACAGCATTCGGGGCAAAACACAGTTTGATACACCTGATTCAAACACACACTGTTTTTAATTCTGGACATCATTTATAAATTTCCCACAACCCGCACTCATCTTAATAAAAACGGTTGCTGATTTTAAACAAAATTTTATATTTTGATTTCAGTAAAACGGGAGGTCGTCCTGAAGCATATGTTTTACTGAGCTGTTCTTGTACATGCTTCCGAATAATTCATACCTATGACATGAGAAATGTGGTACCAACTGTGATACAAATATGTTTAACCGATTTTAAGTTCAGGACAATATTCACCAGAGCGGGTGATTTTATGTTATTATATTTTCCCATAATTAGTTGTTGAGGAAATGAGCGTACCAACTGAATAGCAATCTAGGCATGAACTCATCATGGTTCATCACACATGCTCATCATGGCATGAACATAACATGAACGAACATCATGGCATATATGCATTTAAATAATCATATCTGTTGCACGTGAGCAGCTGGACGAAGCCTTCTTGAGCAGAACAAGTTAGCTAGGTTGGCGCAACATAATCATACAAAGCTGGGCTTAACATTGCATATTTATGAAACATGTCAGTCGGCTCATTAAACCTTCACGCCAGGGAAGTTCAGGCTTTTCCAAAATCAGCAGTACTTAAATTCATGATACGTATTTCTATTCATCGACGTTTTATTCAACAGAACATTACCAGTTCTGGATAGCTTCTAAGCTATCGGTAGCCGAATTGCAAGAGGCAGTGACCGTCTATCAGCATAACCATATAACTCACCGTGAGTGATGAGAACCAGTAGCGTAGTCGCTAGAGCAGTGAACAGCGTCAGCGGCATAGTCTTCTGACTATCAGCTGCGACTGAACGCTCTCTGGTAACCTAACACCACTCGGCACCATTATCCCTCGAGGCTTAGCATTGCCAGTCGTCAGACCGCGCAGTGCACGGTTTCTCACAGCAGACCACTACGGCAGAGCTGACGGATCTTCAGAGGAGCAGGCCGCGCCTGCCGGGAGGCGCGCCTTCACCCCGGCTACCGCTGCCGTACTGAACACTGTCGTCACTGTCTTTCTTGTCACTCCTCATCACTGTAGTCGGTCAAAGTAGCAGCTCCTCGGGCCTGTGCCGGCACTGCAGATGCTACGACTGCAGCTGCTACAGAATTGCTGTAGCGCCCTGCCGCCTTGACGATCACTGCCACGCTTGGCTTAGTCCTGCCGCCGGCTAACTTCTGCCAATCAGTACAGAACCACTGCGTGGGCAGGCTATTATCCACGCCGCTCCTCCGCACGCTGCCGGGGACCGACCGAGGCCACTCGGTCACCTGACACGACCTTTTGCGACGCCTCGCGGTGAACTGGCGACCTTCCGTGACGCCGCTCGGTGACCTAACAATCTGCTGTGAACCCACTCTGTGTCCTAACGACCTTCTGCAATCGTCGCCGTCGTCGTCGTCGCCGTCGGTGAGACGGACACTGCTGCCGCCGGCTGCTCCGTTCGTCGGTCCTAGGGACGACTAACGACCCTCCGTCGGCGGCGACGCTGGCTGGCCCCCGTCGGCGGCGACGCTGGCTGGCCCGCGTCGGCTGGCAGGCCTGCGCGGCGGCCAGCCGCCGACCGCGACACTGACGCCTCCAGTGGGAGACTGCGGGGCGAGAAGGAGGGATGAGAGATACGGAGGGGAGGAGGTACTGATTGAGACGACACTGACGTCTCCAGTGGGAGAGCGGGGTGAGGAGGGGTGAGAGATACGGAGGGGAGGAGGTACTGATTGAGACGACACTGACGTCTCCAGTGGGGGAGAGCGGGGCGAAGGAAGTGAAGGGATGAGAGATACGGAGGGGAGGAAGGTACTGAATTGGAGAACGACACTACTGACGCCATCTAGTGGAAGAGCGGGGCGAGAAGGAGGGATGAGAGATACCGGAGGGGAATGAGGTACTGATTGAGACGACACTGAAACGTCTACCAGTGGGAAGAGCGGGGTGAGAAGGAGGGTGAGAGATACGGGAGGGGAGGAGGTAATGATTGAGACGACACGACGCCTACAGTGGGAGAAGCGGGGCGAGAAGGAGGGATGAGAGATACGGAGGGGAGGAGGTACTGATTAGACGACACTGACGCCTGCCCAGTGGGGAGAGCGGGGTGGAGAAGGAGGGTGAGAGATAACGGAGGGGAGAAAGGTACTGATTGAGACGACACTGACGCCTCTAGTGGGAAGAGGCAGGGGCGAGAAGGAGGGATGAGAGATAGCGCGAAGGGGAGGAGGTACTGATTGAGACAGACACTGACGCCTCTAGTGAAAGAGCGGGGCGGAGAAGGAGGATGGGAAAAAAAGAAGAAAAAATAAAAACCCGGGGGGGGGAGGGAGGAGGTACTGAATTGAGACGACACTGACGTCTCAGTGGGAGAAGCGAGTGGTGAGAGGAGGGGTGAGAGATACGGAGGGGAGGAGGTACTGATTGAGAACGACACTGACGCCTCCAGTGGGAGAGCGCGCGAGGAGTTTTGAGAAATAAACGGAGGGGAAGGAGGTACTAGATTGAGACCGACCACTGACGCTCCAGTGGGAGAGGGGGCGAGAAGGGGAGGGGTGAGAGATAACGGAGGGGATGAGGTACTATTGAGACGTACACTAGACAGCCTCCAGTGGGGAGAGCGGGGTGAGAAGGAGGGTTGAGAGATACGGAGGGGAGGAGGTACTGATTGAGACGACACTGACGCCTCTAGTGGAAGAGCGTGGTGAGAAGGAGGGTTGAGAGATACGGAGGGGAGGAGGTACTGATTGAGACGACACTGACGCCTCCAGTGGGAGAGCGGGGCGAGAAGGAGGGATGAGAGATACGGAGGGGAGGAGGTACTGATTGAGACGACACTGACGCCTCTAGTGGAAGAGCGGGGCGAGAAGGAGGGATGAGAGATACGGAGGGGAGGAGGTACTGATTGAGACGACACTGAACGCCTCTAAAGGTGGAAGAGCGTGGTGAGAAGGAGGGTTGAGAGATAACGGAGGGGAGGAGGTTACTGATTGAAGACGACACTGAACGTCTCCAGTGGGAGAGCGGGGCAAGAAGGAGGGGTAGAGATACTGAAGGGGAAAGGTACTGATTGAGACGACACTGAACGTTCTCCAGTGGGAGAGCGGGGTGAGAAGGAGGGGTGAGAGATACGGAGGGGAGGAGGTACTGATTGAGACGACACTGACGCCTCTAGTGGGAGAGCGGGACGAGAAGGAGGGTTGAGAGATACGGAGGGGAGGAGGTACTGATTGAGACGACACTGACGCCTCCAGTGGGAGAGTGGGGCGAGAGGGAGGGGTGAGAGATATGGAGGCGAGGAAGTACCGATTGAGACGACACTGACGTCTCCAGTGGGAGAGCGGGGTGAGAAGGAGGGATGAGAGATACGGAGGGGAGGAGGTATTGATTGAGACGACACTGACGCCTCCAGTGGGAGAGCGGGGCGAGGAGGGATGAGAGATACGGAGGGGAGGAGGTACTGATTGAGACGACACTGACGTCTCCAGTGGGAAAGAGCGGGTGAGAAGGAGGGTGAGAGATACGGAGAGGAAGAAAGGTACTGATTCGAGACGACACTGAGCCGCCAGTGGGAGAGCGGGGACGAGGAAAGGAGGGGTGAGAGATACGGAGGGGAGGAGGTACTGATTGAGACGACACTGACGCCTCTAGTGGGAGAGCGGGGCGAGGAGGGGTGAGAGATACGGAGGGGATGAGGTACTGATTGAGACGACACTGACGCCTGGTACTGATTGAGACGACACTGACGCCTCAAGTGGGAGAGCGGGGCGAGAAGGAGGGGTGAGAGACTCGACAGGGCCCTGTACGATTCTAGTCGCCCAGTCGATATGAACGAGATCATGAAACATGAGCTGACAAGCGTTCCAGTCTCTATCGCGCAAGCTGACGGCAGCCTTCGTATTGGTCAAAAGGCTCCATTGGTTACCTGTTTGACCAGGAAGATGGAATGTCCAGCAAGCGTGAAAATCTCTGGCTCGGCATGCATCTTGATCGACGCGATGGCGCTCGTGCATGCGGTGGGGAAACTGACAAAGGCACAGACATTTGGTGATCTGGCGAATGTCAAGTCTCAATCTGTAGAATCAGCTGAAAAACGGCACGGCTGCGAGCGTGTCGATCTCGTCTTCGACAGATATGAGGAGAACTCGATCAAGAATGCGTCAAGAGACAGGCGCCGTTCCGTCACAGTCGCAAGCAGTGGGGAAGTTACCCCGCACCAGTCAGGACGCGCAACACACAAACTCCAGGCCAACACACTCTTGCCCACCAGTATCGAGATGTTCCTGACCGATGATGCCAATAAAGTTCGACTTTCTGAGTTCCTCGGAACTTACCTCCTCGAAGTCGTTACAACAGTCCGGATCGTGGTCGCTGGAGCCTTCGATGCCAAGTCAGAAGTAAAAACAAACAGCCCGACGATTGACACAGCCAAGATCGCGGCCGATCTTGAAGAGGCGGACACTCGCCTTGTACTCCGCGCCTCCCAAGCCAGCCAATATACAGTCATCATTCAATCCCGCGATACCGACGTGCTCGTGCTATTGCTGGCCCACAGGAAAAACATCCCGGCTACAGAGATGTACATGAAGACTGGCACAGCAAGCAAGACCCCATACATACCGGTTCACATGCTGCACGAAATGCTATCGCCTGTAGTCACCGAGGGATTGATCACCTTCCACGCCATGACCGGATACGACACCACGTCTTACTTCTACAGGAAAGGCAAGAAACGGCACTTTAGGTGTTTCAGCACCAGCCAAATCTGCTAAGCAACATTGGCAAGACGGAAGACTCGGTGCACTCGGAGACGTACGTGGAGGCGGAAAAGTTTGTGTGTGGCTTGTGTGGGCTCCACGAGCTTGGTTAAGTAAGCAGCGTGCGAGCATCTCTTTTCCGCCAGGGAAAGACAGTTGATTGCCTACCACCAACGTCGGACGCACTCAAGTATCACGTCGACCGCTGCCACTATCAGGCTTTCGTCTGGCAGCAGGCGCTGGAGTTATGCCCACGACTGCCTCCTGCGGATGGCTGGCAGCTAGCTGAAGGGCAATTCAGTCCAATCCTGACAAATCTGCCGAAAACTCCTCCATGTCTGGATAAAATCATCAGCTGCAGCTGCCGGAAAGGCTGCGTGGTGCGTTGTGGCTGCCGAAAGGCACGCCTGGCTTGCACTGCAGCTTATGGGTGCCAAAGTCAGTGCGGTCCGTAGTGTGAGTGTGTTGTACCTGCAGATGTGCCCCTGTCCCGCCGGCCGTTCCGTGGCGAGGGGAGGCGACAGGACCAGGGGAGTAGAGTCAGAGGAGCCATGCGACGCGGACGTGCTGTGTGTGCCGGCGGCGTACCCAGGTGGGTCGCCCAGTTACATGTGATGCGGACATTGGACAGTTTGGGCAGACGGACATTCGTATTTGGACAGTTCGGTGATGTGGACACCCTCACTTGTTGAAAAATGGTCGCCCAGTTCGGCATGATTCAGTGATTTGAGCGGTCAATATAGCCTAGAAGAGCCCTACCCGGTATTTGGTTACAGTAGGATGGGAGCTCGCGAACTTCGGCAGCTAGACATCTAGCGCCGTGGAGAACATATCACTGAGTTGTGCTGTCAGTGATGCGGCGCCTTGGTCTTGCGCCGACCATTTGGACATCATGCAGAAATATACCTACCAGATATTTATCATGCGACTTGTCTTTTAAGCCGGTATCGTTCACCATGAGATTGTGTAATCTGCACGATTCCATCCCACTCATCTTATCGGTAGATGATGGGCGCAAAATAATCAAAAGGTCGACTCGCCCTTACGCTCGCCCGGGTAGGGGGGATGCACCCCCCCCCTCCCTAGATTTTTCCCAAATAACTCACGTAGTTTGAAACTGATCGCGATGAAACTTTCAGTAAGCTACTCTTGAACAGTTTGACACATACTCTGGCAATTTCGAACTTTCAACTTTCATGACCCGTGACCTATGACCTGTTTCTCAAGGTCATGTCAGGCGAAACTGGCGTCCCAAAAGTGGTCGATCCTTGTTACATGTGCAGTTTCCGAGTGTTTGACGTTCAGGAAGCAAATGCAAAGATGTTTCCAGGTGACAGGTGTGTCTTCTGCTGAGATTGTGACCTCGACTGACTTTTTCTGAGGTCAACCGAGGTCACTGACTTCCGATGACCTCCGATGATTTTTTTTGCTTCTGGCCGCTTTTAGAACAGTTTTTGACGCTGATATCAAATCTTAGAACCATTTGACATAATCATATGTTGTAATGGCGTCATGCACTTTCAAAGGTCAACCGAGGTCACTGACCTCAGATGACCTCAAATGACCCTTTTTTTAATTTGACCGTTTTTAGGTCATTTTTTACGCTGAGTTCAAATATGGCATGTATTAAGCATACTATGATGTTCCTTTATCAATTTGGCTCGATCAGTATTCAATTTTCACACATTTACTATTTGTGACATTTCGGTCTTTTACATGACCTCAGAGGTCAGCTATTGACCCAGGACCTTAAAATCATATGTCAATGGCTTTCACTCGTCACAAGCAATATGCTCGTTTTTTAATCGAATATTAGGGGCGAAACGCTAGGGGGATCGTACCCCCCTCCCCTCCGCACCCGGACACGCAGTGAATTTGCCCTACCCGGGCGAGGGATAAAGGGACACTGCCATCTTCCCAAAAGTTTTCAAATGTATGCCGCTTGTGGTGTTTAATATGAAGTAATTGCTGCCGAACACGATTATGACATTTGTTTCTCACAAACAGTGCTCAATTTCACCAAAAAAATGTTGTAATATTTGGTTTGATGACGTCATATGAAGGAATTTTGAGAAATAGAGAAAACCTTCACGCTGCCATATGTATGACTAGTGTATGGCTATTGTTTGACCAAAGGTAAAACAAGACGACTATAATCAACATTGAGTAAAGAGAGACGACGTCATCGGCTCAGGGTCCCCGTTCAAATAATAGGAATGGGGATGTTACAATTGTTACAGATGTAAAAAAAAATGAGATTCGACCTCGGTGGTTGTTTTAACTTATACCATCCATAATTGCAATGCCAAGCACGGGAAATGGCTATCTCAACTCAAATATAATGTTAAGGCCAAATGACTATCTAACTTATTGGAAGATGTAGCGCAATTAAATTATGATTACTTCTGTCTCCGTGCCACCAATACATTCGACTGACTGGATCAGTTTTAGTCGACCTGTGACTTAGTGCGCCTGCCACGGCACTATCCGTTACCTTTCTCCACTTACATTAACACGCTCAATCAACTCATGAAAGTCGGTTAGTTATGTAGTGCTGCCTTATGGATGGACAATAAATCTGACGTGTTACGTGTATGCCGACATTCTCAACGGCACACACCGTCACCAATTGGGAAACTGATATACACATTGAGAAATATCGATCAAGGGCATATATTTGTAACAAATTCGAGTGTCTTGAAAAGAGACGATCTCATAGCAAAGAGGAGGCGTCTCTTATCACGCACATATCTGCTCACAACCTGGTGCCGATTTGAGTCTCCTGCAATCGAATTATCTAAGCTCTCAGTAAATATATAAACCTAATCATTTCATGCATCGAATGCGAGCATTAGGCCACGTGATAATGCACGTGCAGCGGGAGAGGACGCATGTTTACATCAGTGGTTAGCATGCAGCCCCATCACCAGGGGTAGTAAACGTNGCGACCAATCAGAGAAGCCGCGGAACAGAAAGGTGAGCTTGAGTGGGCCAAAGAACTCGGTGACAGTTTTGAGAACATTAAAGTGAAGTTGACGTCTCCACCGATCCTGGCTCTACCGACGTGCGAGGGGGAGTTCAAGCTCACGACTGACGCTTCGAATACTGCCGTAGGAGCGGTACTCACAGAGATAGTCGGTGGCAAAGAAAGGGTAGTCGCTTATGCGAGCAAGGTACTCAGCAAAAGTGAGCGACGGTGGCCAACATACGATAAGGAGTTGTGGGCGATTGTGTGGGGCGTCAGGCATTTCCGACAATATCTGGCAGCCTCACACTTCACAGTGCTGACAGACCACAAACCACTCAAGAACATCCCGAGCTCGATCAATGTCGACAGGGATGCCACGGGACGGAGAGGTCGATGGGCCATTGAATTGAGCACGTACGATATCGTCGTGAAATACCGGAGAGGCAGCGACAATGGCAATGCTGACGCCCTGTCCAGGCAAGCGGTTGACTGCACGGTAGAGGATGAAGATAGCAAGCTCCTGGCCGTCAACCATGATGTCAGGCAGAAGGAAATCGACGTCGATAGCTTACGACGTGAACAACAAGACCTCGACCCGGTTTTCAGCGAAGTCAAGAGATGGCTGACAGCGAGAAAACTACCTCCAAAGAAAGAACTCCGAAACGAAACAAGACTCCTGCGCAGCAATGGCTCGATTATTCGACCAATTGGATGATGGAACAGGGTGTCGTGAAGCAAAGGCGGCATGATACGAAATGATCTGGTCATACTCTCCCGAACGTACCGCAAAAGTAGTTCTTGCAAATGTTGCACGATGAAACGACTGCAGGGCATTTGGGTACTGCTCAAACCCTGGAAAAAGTAGCAGCGAGGTTTTTCTGGCCGGGTATGAGTACAGATGTCTCTCACTACTGTGAAACATGCGAAGCCTGTCAGCACCGAAGTCGCCCAACGCCGCAGATGCAAGCCTCTCTGCGTACGGACACATACTCGAGACCGTTTGAAAGAGTGGCCATATACATCACTGAGATGCCGATGTCAGCACGTGGAAACAAGTACGCGTTGGTTGCTATGGACTATTTCACTAAATACGTGTTCACCTATGCCATGCCCAACCAGACCGCGGAGGCTGTGTCTGAGTGTCTATTCGACATGGTCTTACGGCAAGGAGTTCCAGAACGCCTCCACAGTGACCCAAGGCGGCAGTTCGAGTCGGCCATCTTTTCAATCTTTCTGTGCAAGCCGACTGGGGCATCGAGAAGAGCCGGGACAATCACCGTACCGGCCGGAGAGTGACGGAATGGTGAGAAGCGATTTTAACCGTACGCCTCCAAAGACATGGAATACTAAATTTCATCAAGCCATGTGGATCCGATTGGGACGATCGCCTCGCGTCCCTCACATTTGCCTACAACACGTCCAAACACTCGGTGGCCGGGTTCACACCATTCTTTTTGGTGACTGGGCGTGAAGCCAGTCTCCCGGTCGATGAGATTTTCAGCATTAGAGATGGGGTGACGCCGGTCGACAGCTATGTCGATAACAATTTTGCGCAAACTCAGGAATGCGTATGCCAAGGTCCAAGAGAACATCGACAAGGCAGGCTGCAGACATGACAGAAATGCGGAATGATTCGTCACGAAGAGATCTCATACGTGCCAGAGCCAGAAAGTCTGGGTGAAAGACCATACCGCTAACGTCGGCGGCAAACGCAAGCTGGCTCTGTACTACAAGGGTCCAGCGACTATAGTAAAGAAACAGGGACCCAATGATGACGGGGTTACTTACAAGATCAGCATGCCAGGAGGCAAAGAAACTAACGTACATCACAATCATCTAAAACCCGTAAAGGGGCGGAGAATAGACCCGATCCAACAGGATCAAATTGGCACGTACATGATGCGACGAGGAAACCATCAGGGTGCCAGAAAATAGGAAGATGAAGACCAGGAGACAAACATCATGTCCAATACCCACATGCCTCAAACTTCCCGGTTTTGTGTGGTTGCGACGAGACGGCCACGGAGAACAAAACAGTGCATCCATGTAAAAAGATATTTTGACAGATATGGGCGGAGTTTCCAGACCTCCAAGTAAGATACCCTGATCAGTAGATTGTAAATGAAGGATATGATGAATAAAAATTACTAAATGGACTTGACAGTCATTAAAAAAATCGCTTAATATAGGATCTACCATGTCGCAAATGCTCTGTGCCCTCTTGCTAAAAAAAAAAAAAAAAAAAATTGCAACTAAGTAAATATAAATTTACGTTCGTGATGTACTGTTGAGCACTGAAGCACGCTGAATGTTTTGTATTCTGATGTTAGCATAATATGGGACCCCATCGGAGCAAACTGATAGGCACGAGAAACGAAGCTGTACAGTCGGCTGAGCAGCTCACCCAACTGGAGGCTCGCTTCAGCAGCCTCCAGAGCACGGTGGACGAGCTGCAGCTACGAGTGGACACGCTGGAGAGTCGACAGACGCCGCCCGACGCAGCAGAACCATACGGTAACGCGACGGAAAGACAGGTAAACTTTGGTACTAACGAGGTCACGCCACTCGACTTACCGATGGCGGACTCATCGTTTAACCTCCTTCCTCGGTGTGTCAGCCCGGGAGCCGACGAAATAGGAAATCTGCTCGTGGAGGCCGAGGCTGTAGGACAGGGTATCTACGATGAGGACATGCGGGAAATCATACAAATGTACGTTTCCGTGTCGCCCCAAGGGGATGATACCGCAGATGACGTGGCCGTGGAGCTCGGGGAGTTACTGCAGGAGCCGGCATTCTGTGTGACATTGACGGGAGAGGCACCATCCGATTCAGCCACGACATCCCGCGTGACGGAGACAGACCGCCAGCAGTTATGTCTCCACCCAGTCCAAAAGGGCAAACTACACCTTATCCTGGCGCGATAGCTTCTGGCGGCATGACCTCCGACCTCGCACTGAACAACCTCGAGGGAGTTGTGTGATGAAGACTGGCCGTACGGGGCCGAAGCACAGCGTGGCACAAGGAAAAGCCAGTTGATTAAGGGGCATCTTCCAAGAGTGGGAGGATTGAAGCGCCGTACAACACAACCTGAGGCTGGAAAGTGTTCATATGGCTGGAAGTAAACAGTAGGTTGACGGCTCAGGCCCGCAACGAAAGATCCCAAGGGTCTGTCGGAGAGGTTGACGTGGAGGAGGTTATGGAAGGATCTTCGCGCCTAACGAGATTCTTTTGGCAGGCCCGGCACCTCGACTCTGGTGGATGATTGCAGGGACACAGTTACGAAGATAACCGCCGCGTTTCAAAAGCCGACCAGAACACTGAAGAAAGATCTGCCAGCAAGCACACGGTGCAGTTTCTGTGCCCTCACCTCGCGAACGCGCTTTCTGACCTGCCTATGGTCAAAGCGTCGGACGTCGTGCGCGAGCGAGGGCCTGCCTGCCACTGAGTTCAGCGCGGACGGCGTACACCTCAAGCCCCCTAGCGTTACCAGAAAATTCAGAAGAAACTCGGTAACCTGTGTTGGTAAGTGCTCGTGTCGCTTACCATAGCGTGTAAACTTCACGTGCTCGATATCGACACGGTCGACGGCCAGAAGTGTTTAATTTGTTTGCGTTTTCGATTTGTTCAGTGCGATATCTCTTGCATTGAATGATGAGATATTCAATTATGTGTGGGGGAGGTGTGGTGGGCGCTGTTTGAGAGTGTCATTGGGGCGTGTGTGATGATCATTACCACGCCCCCTGCTGGGCGCGCCTCTGCCGGCGGCCGGCATCGCCTCCTGCTGGATAGCCGCCCCTGCGACCGGCGGCGGTCGATCCGGAGCGGGGCCGGGGCGGCGTGGCAGAGGTGACTCGGCGCTGGAGCAGAGCGGACGGCGAGGAAAATATACGGACACAAAGGAACGCTGCCTTTCAACACATATATATATATATATATAATATTACGGTATACTATATATATATATATATATATATATATATAGCATTATATATATATTAGGTGTCCCAAACTTACATGCGCGTAAATTTAGTTGTGTGATTTGTAGTTTGCTCGTGTATTGCCCTGAATCTACATATAAAAAGAAACATTATAGCCAATTTTCAATGTATATTGTATATTAATGTATATGATGTACAATGTATATGAAAATCGATGTATATTTAGAGGTCGCGACGTTTGACCACTTTTTAGCAATCGAGAGAAACGGAAAAAAGGAAACACTTCTTTTTTCAACTTCAATCAGAAGGAAACTAGGTAAAGATAAACGATTAAGAATTTGTTATGCCTACTAGAAGACCTGAAATTATAAATTTTGGGTCTCTTTTTTTTTTGTTTTTAATTTCCCTACCCATTAATAGGTAGGCAGGAGTGCCCTTCCATGCCCATGTGAACTGACTACGTTAAATACCAGAGAGTTTAATAAGGATATGGATATTCAATCACGTTAGGTCACATCACTCCCCGTGTTTGTGTTATTGATTTTTTGTTTTTTTTTTGTTGCTTAGATTAAGGAGTAGCCGCCACCTGATTATTAGTAAATGCTTTGTTTTTGAATTCAAGCAGGCAGACATAGCAAAAGCTAGTGGCGTCCTAATCTCGAATCCAGAACTGACTATAGTTAGGTGCATGGCGGATAAATGCATTACATTTCTTTTAAACATTTATGCACAGGAGCACCTGCAATACACCCTCACACCTCACACCTCACACACCTGTAAACATCTTTATACCACATCATAACACTTATTCGTTACAACACTGGTCACACACCAACACTGCTCACACACTCACATACTCACACACCTCTACAATTGCTCACACGGCTCACATTGGGGCACATCGGAGCAACGGAGATCAGACAGTGCACACGCCAAACCCACTCCACTCCACATCCACTTCCCACTCCTCATCCACTCCCACATCCACTCCCACATCCACTCCCACATCCACTCCCACATCCACTCCCATGCACCCACTCCCACTCCCACACCCACTCCCACTCCCACTCCCACTCCCACTCCCACACCCACTCCCACTCCCACTTCCAAGCCCACTCCCACTTCCAAGCCCACTCCCACACCCAATTCCCATAGCCACACCCACTCCCACAACCACTCCCACTCCCACTCCCACAACCACTCCCACTCCCACACACACTTCCATTCCCCTACTCAGAATAATGAAATGTTACACTTGCTTGCTTGCTAAAAAAAATGAGGATGAGAAAAAAAAAAAACATAAGAGGGCAGGACCGACTCAATATATGTATACAAGTTAATATAACGCTACTGCTATTGATACAT
>VOPJ01015538.1:0-22278 GCA_014673585.1 Semibalanus balanoides | reverse complement strand
TATTTTTGGCATCAACCAATATCGGTCAGTATTTGGTCAACCAAAATGCCTCCTATTTGGTAATGGATTGGTTTTGGTAAGGAAATTTTGAAAAATTACATCATTAATTGGCACCAATAATTGTAATTAATGTTCTGTGTACTGCATCAGTGGTGTATTTATAAATCCGTCAAGGGGGAAGCCCTCAAGGGGCGCCAAGCCCGCACATGAGGGCGCCGTCAGCAAAAAATGTTGCTGAGCGGGGGGTAGGCTCCGATAAATTTTCGAGGGCACCCTCCCAGCTACCACATACCTCCAATGGCTCCCCTCCGATACAACTATGAAGGCGTCCTCCCACATAGCTCCGAAGGTATATATAACCTCCGATAAAATTTTAAAAAC
The DNA here is from genome assembly GCA_014673585.1 of Semibalanus balanoides. NCBI lineage: Eukaryota > Metazoa > Arthropoda > Thecostraca > Balanomorpha > Balanidae > Semibalanus > Semibalanus balanoides. Next base: position 21,897 of record VOPJ01015538.1, on the reverse strand, counting down.
TCGCCCTCCCCCATGCCTTCAAAGGCGCCCTCCGAGTCCGATGTACATGGGGTCCCGAAATTGATTAGCCCTTGGTCATTTGATCGTATTTCTCCTGTACTCCAGAGGAATCAGTGTGAGTAAATCATGACCTTGCCTCAGGGCATCCTTACCGGTCAGTTGATCAGGTGACCCAGCCGATTCATCGAAATTCTGCCACGATGAGGGGTTAGTGGTCAATTTCTGAGGAGTATCATCTGTGCGCGGAGCCAATGTCCAGCAGTTAAGCAAGACAAACTTTGTTGACGCTCTACCATGCAGTTGATATGGTTAGTGATTATCTGAGCTAGGCCAATGTTGCTGAGAAACTTGGGTATCCGACAGTCTCAAAAAAAATACGCATGGCTCGATACAACAAGCAAGAATCACTCGAAAACACACTGGTCATAGGAACAGAACTGCACTGACTGACTCGAGTGGCTAAAATCGTACTAGCCACCACATTCAATAAAAAAAACACACCAGACAATAACAAATTGGCTATAAGACTGATGGTGACCAATTCACATTCGAATGGTGAATTGGTGTCCCAGACGACCATCTACAACGTATATGCACAAATGCATAAACCTTAAGTCATTCAAGGTGCGCTGACATTCGATGACGTCATAAGCACAGAAGCTCAAGAGCTCAAGACCTTCAAACTTGAGCAAAAAACATGGGACTGTCTAGGACTAGTGATGTTTTCTGTCTAGTGGTAAGTCTTTCTATCAACACACTGCACCCGTCGAACCTCTATAGAAAAACAGCATCTGAGTGCACGTCAGCCCTAAAGTGCCTGCCTGCAAGACGGTGAAGCGTTCACGGAAAATTGCGTTCTGGTCTATGAAGAGCTGTCATTTGCCCTCAGGGCTATACGACGTCACCACAGCCAGACCGTAACGGGGGATTCCAACGAAGAGAATGTGCTGAACAGGGTAGAAACGTCTGCGATAGAATAAAAACAAAATAAATTGTTTTTATCCACTTTAAAAAGTTTGGGAGGGATGTCAGAGGGAATTTCCAGCAGGACAAGACTCCGGCTTAACAATCGGCTAGGATTTGGGAGCGGTGCGTATCAGCCTCCAACGGCTCCAGGGGAAAGGCATATCGCCGGGCAACAGCCATAGTCAATCGCCACTAAAAATTATTATGAGCATCACTTATGGTGAGCTCGACAAGGCGGAGCTAATTAACCAAAGTAAGTCATAGTTGGGCACATAAAGAAATGCATTGTAAAACATGAGAGCGGACCCACCAAACAATAGGCGACCGGGATGTCTGAGCCCCTGAGGGATTGTGCCCAAACAATGGAAGCATACAGTGATATAGAAGCCATTAGGTTATCATTGTTTGTTTTATAGTTATTACAATATGAACAAGAGTTAATCAATTTCGGGACACCCTGTATGTACCTCTGAAGGCGCCCTCCCAAATATCTCCGAAGGCGCCCTACGATACATCTCCGAAGGCGCCCTCACAAATAGCTCGAGATTACTTACTTTTAGGTACTTGATAGACGGCCAGTGACATCTGTGTATTTATTGTGTGCTTGCGTGTGGTTTGTTCGTATATATATGTGACTTTACCTGTCAGTGGGCCAACCCGTGGGTGATATACTGAATAAATGAAATGAAATGAAAATGAGAGACACCCTCTGTGAGACCAGAGGCGCCCCCGCCTCACACCCAGCGAATGACGCCTTTGGAGGTATGTAGGGAGGACACCCTCGGGCCTCGGAGATATGCATCTGAGGGTGCTTTTGGACTATGTGAGACCAGGAGAAGGCGCCTTCAGAGGTGAATCGTATCCGTGGGTCTAGAAGGTATGTGGGAAGGCGTCTTCAGAGATGTATCGGAGGGCGCCTTCATACGCCTTTCGTATAATGTATCGGGGAAACGATCCGAAAGGTATTTCGAGGACGCCTTGAAGGTATGTGGGAGGGCCCATCGGAGACGTATCAGAGGAGCGCCTTTTGTTGGAAGAGCGTTTTTAAAGTTGCATGGGGGCTTTGTGAGATACTGTAGGAGGCGCCTTTATATTTCGCATTCGGATGACACCTTGGGATGTATATGGAAGGGCCTTGGGAGGTATGTTTGAGGGGACCCTTCAGAAGTTTATCATAAGGGCGCATTTGAAGCATGTGGGAAAGCTAAGGAGGTGTATTAGACAGGTCGCCTTTGGAGCTATGGGGAGGGCGCCTCTTGGAAGGCATTTGGAGGCGCTTTGAAGGTATGTGGGAGGGCGCCTTCAGATGTACCGGACGCGCCTTACATTAGGAAACAGCTCGCTTCAATTCAGGCCGGAATGCGCGCCGTTAACATTCAGCGATGGACGCCTTCGCGCCCTTCACTGAATGTGAGGCGCATTTTATGAACCGAAGGCGCCTTCAGTGCATGAGGGCGCCTTCGGCGCTCAAGGGGGGTGAGCATGGTGAGGTGACCCCTCCCCAAATACGCCCCTGTACTGCATAAGCTTTGCATGTGAAAAATTACGCATTTCTAAGCAGGGCTGCTGAGTGTGGAGTCGGAGTCGGAGTTAGAGACGGAGTTGGTCGGAGTCGGTGATTTCGGCCGGAGTCGGAGTCGGAGTCAGAGTCGGTACAATTTTACCGACTCCGACTGCGGCTGTCAGTTATGGGTGGCGTATAAGAAAATATGTTTTAGGTGCATTTGAATGATCCACCGGTGGTGATGACTAAATAAGTCATTCCCTTCAAATTAGTTTGGTTTGATTCCCTCGCCAATCAATTATTTCAAAATTCAAATCATGAGGTAAGGTAACGGTGGGCGAAATAAATCCTAGGGTCTAACGTCGTTTGTAGATCCCAATTGCCACCGCCAGGAGTTTAACCCGCCATTGACTGTGGAGTGTGGTCTCAGCCGAACGCCGTTCATCATGGGGGAGGGCGACTATCGTCCCCGGTTATCTTCCGAACCAATTGATTGATCGCATCGAGACGCGCAAGGTGACATTCGAAATCTCTAAATATAACGCATCTAAAACATATTTGCAATTTTCCAATTAAGGTCACATGCCAGGTCACGGTCGGGTCAAAGGTCAAAATTGAGGTATTGAAGTGTATGGGCCAATACGTTCCAGTACCACACACAGCCTTCAATTGGGACCATTACCACCCAAAGTTCTTTCAAAGGTATTCAAAGGTAAAGGTATTCAAAGGTACACATCATGCATGAGCTTAAGGGAGATTGTTGACAAAGGTCAAGGTCTTGTCTAAAAAGGTCACTATGCGCAAAAGATCTACGAAAGCAGGCGACGCATCTTTTATGTACCTATTATTTAACACGCATAATTCGATAGTGATAGTAGTTTTAACACCCGACCTCCTTTCAGTGAAGAGATTCTGCGCCTACTCACATCGGTTGTGTGAATTTGTTGACACTGGTCTACAGAGCATATTTTACTGAATTTAGCCATTAACTTCATTTCTCCAGATTCACTCTCGTTGCTGAATTTTTTATATTCGCCAAGATCAGTATGGAATCACAAAATTATCGGTATTCGCCAGAGAGGCTTTCGCTACTGGATGCACTGCCCTAACCATTACACTGCTAGCATATATCGTTAGCGATGGCCAATAGAAGAAAAAAATCGTGCGCGCTGATAACAGAGCTCAAAACAGAGCCTCGGTTTCCATTTAACATTGTTCGCATGGGAAGTTTATTGTCTTAGGATCTTCTTTATTCTGTTTATAGTGGCGAACGTTTATGGATATCGAAACAAAAAATATGAGACAGTAAAACTTTAACTAAAGGAGCTCTAGACCTGAATTTCATCGTATCCAATACAAAAACAATTTTTTTTTTTTCTGAAGGAAAACACTATTTGAGATTCCAAAAGAGTAGGCACACTGCCTTTTATGTCAAGCTCAGGTCAAGTTCAGGCCATATCACCCGAAATTGCTCAATCTAAATATAAAAGACATGTTTCTGGAAAGTTTTGCCTCAGAACGACAGCGGTAAAGATTAAAATGTAGGTATGTGTTTGTAGCTTGTTCATAAAAACCAAACCACTTAATTAAATATACAAAACGTGATGAAATACCCTTACTTTAGAGTTAAGATGCCATTAGTCAGTCAAAAATGGTTTTATTGACGTAAAATTAAATTTGGGAATCACTCATATGTTGTTATCTAATATATATATATATTATTATTTTTATATTTTTAAAGTCATGATATTGTGGATACTTTTCCATGTTTTTTGGGGGGGAGTGTGTGTGTGTGTGTGTTAAAAAAACATGTTTATGAATCAGAGATAACCATATTGAAGCCCTTGCCACTTAACACGTTTTTACTGCATTTGCTCAAAATATAATCGGTGTACAATCTGTATAGTTTAGCCGATTTTTCGTCAAACTCGTGAGAAGTGACCTCATTAACTTCGTTATGCCTCTGAAATTGTCGATGAATTGTTTAGCGTTGCGCAGAATAAAAACAATGAATATAATAGAAGGTGCCCTAGGTTTTACGCTGATCACGCTATTTATTTTTTAGTTTTTGCGAATGTTTGTCAGGGGGTGATATTTGCCACTCCCAGTCAATTTGTCACCATGCATGTGCGGATTGTGAGGTCAATTTGTCACTATGCATTTGTCAGGGCAGGTTATTCCTCGCCCGGGTAGGGCGAATTCACTGCGTGTCCGGGTAGGGGGCGGGGGGTACGACCCCCCTTGGCGTTTCGCACCTAATTGAGCTTTGATTAAAAACGAGCGTGTTGCTTGTGACGAGAGGAAGCCATTGACATATGATTTTAAGGTCCTGGGTCTCTGAGGTCATGTCAAAGACCAAAATGTCACATATCGTAAATGTGTGAGAATTGAATACTGATCGAGCCAAAATAGTAAAGGAACATCTTAGTATGCTTAATGCATGCCAAATTTGAAATCAGCATCACAAAATGACCTAAAAAACTGCCAAATTCCAAAAAGGTCATGTCTGGTCATCTGAGGTCAGTGACCTCGGCTGACCTTTGGAAGCGCATGGCCCCAGTGAAACATATAATTATGTCAAACGGCTCCAAGTTTTGAAATCAGCGTCAAAAACCGTCCTGCATGCGGCCAGAAGCCAAAAGAATCTGAGGTCATCGGAGGTCAGTGACCTCGGTTGACCCCGACTTTACCCATAAGGACAGACCACTTTACCAGCCCTGATTACCCAGCACTACATATTTTTTTTAATCCCCCTCCCCAAAAAAACACACACACAATAAAGTAAATAAATCCATTAGGACTTCCTTATGAGTAAATTGGTGAAATAATTAAATTTATTTCGTGAAGGTTACTTGGCATTTTAATTATAATTTTCGTAAATTATTTGCTGATTTCAGGCAGTTTTAGGGCTTTGGTCTTTAACCCATTTGGATCCACCATTGGCCAGAAAACATTGAGATATCCGAAAGTATCTTTTTAGGGCTAGACTCAACATATTGAGGAGCTAAGGGTCACCCTAAACGTACATAAATTGACCACTGTGGTTCACGCCAATTTCGAACCGACGCAACGAGGGGCGAGTATTCATCCTCAAGATTTCATAGAGCTATGCTAAGTGCTTTAAACGGCGTAATATTAGTTTTAAATTGAAAGCATGCTTCAGTGACGCTTTTATCTACTTTACAGATCGTACGATCGTATGTTACCCACGAATTTTGTTCCCACTAGGGGCAAAATTTGGTCTATGGGTAGGGACTGGGAGCATGCAGTCTCTGTGGGGGGAGTTCCCCCCATTAACCCTATTACTGTCGGGGGGGGGGGCGAATCGGCCCCCCTTGATGTTTTTCGCGTACAGTTCATTCATAACTCAACCCACAATCTGCAAACTTGCCTGACTGTTTCGTATCATATTCATTGCGCATCCAATGAGTTTTCTTTTCCAAACCATTTAAATCATTAGGAGGGGGTCCAAAGACAGTTTTATTAGGCTCGGGCGTGTACCTTCGGCCGTTTTGACCTCAAAATCCGGTGCATGGTTAAGCACTTGGGAGAATTGTGTGTTGAAGGGACAGTGTTTTAGCGAAAAACCAGACTCGATAGATAATTGATGTTCTTGGTCAGATGGCAATCTCGGAAAATCCCAAAATTGCATTTGAAATTCCGTTTTTTATTCTCACAAAATGATAGCAAGTTTTTTATTTTCTCGACGTTTTCAAAAAACGGATATTTGTAAAAGAAATCACGCCCAATTCCAATATGTTTTTGTAAGTTTCAGGGTGATACTAACATATTTTGATGACTTATAAGTCAGGTCAAATGTTTACCTTCGCAATAATAAATAAATTAGATTGGTGGGGGGAAAAAAATAAAGAAATGACAAACAAGAGTGCAATAACATATTGTATCATCAAATTATTTCAGTATTCACGTCAATCCCTAGGCTCCACTTCCTGATGAACAGGACGTAATCATTTTAGTCGTGGACCTTTTTTGAAGGTCAATTCAAGGGTCACAAACACTTTTTAGCAATAGTGTTCGTGACAGAAACACCATACGAGATCACCAAATGTCTCAAAACGTTGGTCCTCGTCAATACACTCTTTTGATGTGCAGTTGACCGACGTTAGTCACCTTTGACTTGACCTCTCCGACCCGGGGTCAAATTTTCCGATTGTGACAAAATTGGTATGATTAGAACGAAATGAACGAGAGAAATACGAATGGTATTAAAATAAGCGCTCTAATATGCTTTTAGATACAAGTTATTTACGAAGACAAACTTGCTGAAAAAACCCAGAATTTTTTTAAAATATTCAGTTGACCTCTACAGCCCCCAGAACCACCATTGACCCTGAGTCATTCTGAATCAATAATCGAGAACAGAAAAATTAAAACAGCTAACGTATGTGTTTCGGATTCCTCCTGCTACCAATAGTTTCCGAGACTCACATCCGGTAAGTTTCCCCTGAAAATATCATGTTTTTCACAAATATGAACTTTTGATGACGTCCAATTTGAACCTAAAGATAGTGACCCAAGTCACACCGAAAATTACCCATGATAAGAGTTCATTGTTCGACCCTAACCCACATAACCAAGTTATTGCTTCTACGTTCTGTATGGAGCCAAGATCTTGAAAGAGGCGAATCAAGCCCCCCCCCGACAGATTCGTATACTTTTCATCCCTCCAGGAATAAGGTTAATATGCTATCCACGGCTATGCACTACCTACAGTCAGAAACGTAACTTTTTAAAAATAATTGGGGTTGCACTCAAAGGCGGATCCAGGGGGGCCAAAGGGGCCATGGCCCCCCCCCAAAGGTCATGAGACTATGTTTTGCCCCCCCCAACGGTCGGACGTACAGTTGTAAAAATTGTTTTTGCAACAGTCAAAATACAGCCATCCACAGTGAAAACTCGAAAATTTCGCGCGCTTCGCGGCATGACACAAAATACGCAATTGTTTAATGATAGAAATTTGGAAAATGGGAAAATGAATGAATTAAGCATCTGGCAGTGCCCAAAAACCCAAATAAACAAACAAAAAGCGTCTGGCAGTCCTGGAGGTACCTATTTGCTAGCCCCAGGTCCCATTCCCCTCATAAAATATGAACTCTCAAGCAGTGGCGGCGGATTTTATTTTGATATGGGGGCAAGACTTCGACCAACTCAGTTTACTACTCAGTTGGAGGGGGGGGGGGGGCAAAAAGTGCAAAAAATTGGATTTTAAATATATATATTTTTTTACATTTTTGTGTCACTTTTTTGAAAATCTGGGATAATTATTCTGACGAACTCGTTAATTTACGTTTTTTATATTTGCAATTTACTACAAAACAAGACTGTTTGCGATTTTTCAAACTTCTAGCTATTCTCTACCAATAATGCTATGTAGTGACGTCACTAAAATCGGTATATCTCGTTTCTATTCAACGCAACTGGTAAAGTTTGTCAGAGATGACGTATAATTAATGTACACGAAGTTATAACAAGTTTCACCTCGATATCTGCAACGCTTTCCGGAATTATTCAGGGAAAAACCCGAGGGGTCCGGCCCCGCCGTCCAGGCGGTGTGGGCTATGTCTTTAAATATTTGGTCAGGTATTGAGACTCAAAAAGTTGGGCTGGGAGGCGTTTCCCTTCACTCACAAACTTGGCGGTGCTCAGTTGCCCCCCTCCCCTTCCTGCCCCGGCACATACGCCTATGGTCATATAACCTTAACCAACCACAATGTTGAAGGATTTGAAGGAAATTGAATGATGATGATGATGATGATATATCGTGATTTAGAGTGGTGATCTATCAGGGTTACCAGAGCCCGGAAATTAAGTTAGGGTAACATACAATTGCATTGTAATAGCTACCAGAAAACAATAACCATTTTCAGTGGCCAAATATTTATGTTTAAGTCGTTCCTTGTTAATATGTTTGGCGGGCGCATATAGACGTGGAGTGAAAATTATACTTTTATGAATTAGCTTTAGCTGTAACGATTGAATCATATTTGCTGACACTGTTTCATCATAAAATATATGTTTAACATGCTAGTGGGTTTTGGGGGGCCAAATTCAGTGCCAAGCCTCAGGTAACCCCTTTTCCTGGCTGCATATCTGGATATGATGAAAAATATTGGTCCATTGAGCCAGCAATTCACGTCAGGGAGAGCATCTGCCATTCATTTTACCATTTTGCAAATTTGTATAAGCAATTGCAAAAATTGTGTCATGCTGCTAAGCAGCGCGAAATTTTCCTGTTTTTAACTGAAGATAGCTGGATTCTGACTTCTGTAAAAACAATTTTTACGAAAAATTTGCAGAGACTGACCGTTTATTCAACCATTTTGTTAAGGCGAGGGGTAAATCATAGTTTCAGAACCTTTGGGGGAATGACCCTTTTGTCACCCCTGGATCCGCCCCTGTTCTTACCTACTCACTACACACGGTGACAGATGAAAGCTTTGGTGACGCCAGTTCCGCCGATGGGCGATACCCGGACAGGTGCAATCATCACAATATACAAAAACATAAAAAAGGACGGAGCCGATTGTGGTTGTGAAGAAAAGGGACAATGTCAATTTTGGAAATGGAGTGTGAATATAAGCTTCCTTGATATGAGAATGTGAAAACTGATTATTTATACTTACTGGTGGATCTAAAACGGTGGACTGTGGTTTGGGGGGCATCATCCCAAAAAAAGTTTCACAGAATTTAAAAAAAAAAAAACGGATTTTGCTCCCTTTTGCATTACATAGACGTTTTAAAATGAAGTTTCCTTAGAAAAGTTGCGTAGCTGTCCACATCAGATGTGGTAATTTGGCGCCGAATTTTCAAGGCGGCTTGGGGTGGCATTTGTCCCTGATGCCCCCCCCCTCTCTGGATCCGCAGTGAATGGGTTACTTACCGTTTTGTCACAAATCCATCCCAGGATGACTGATGGGCGCCCGGTCAGTCATCCTTGGATGGATTTGTGACGAAACGGTAAGTTAAACCCATTCACTAGCGGATCCAGAGAGGGGGAGGGGTATCAGGGACAAATGTCACCCCCAAGCCGCCTGAAATCGGCGCTGGCAAAATCAAGCGGGGGCTAAACTATCTTTTGACCCCGCATCTTCCGTAGTCGAAAATTATTTATGTTTTGCCATTTTATATATAATATTTTGTATGATAAAAATTATAAGCATTACAAAAGTAAACAAATTATATACTTCACATGGCAGTGAATTATGGTAGCTTGTCCGTGAGGAAAAAGTGGCAACGCAAGTTTAAACAATACTGGCGGGAGTCATAAGCAGACGACCGATCGCTGTTTTTGGTTGTGGTCGAGTAATACGTCAGACTGACGCCGCTTATCACTGATTCACATGCAGGCTGATCTTCTTTACCTGTAGTCTTTCTCGTTACACCATGTCTGACAGAAACTAACTTGGTTTTTATAAGAATGCCAACGCAATCAAGCGCCGTAATTTAAACCTCGACTACAACCAAAAACAGCGATCGGTCGTCTGCTATATGACTCCCGCCAGTATTGTTAAACACTTGCGTGTCACTTTTTCCTCACGGACAAGCTTACCATATTACTGGCATGTGAAGTATATTAATTTTTTTACTTTTCAATGCTTATATTTTTATCATACAAATTCATATACATTTACATGGGTCAAAAATATATATATATTTCGGACTACGGAAGATGCGGGGGCAACAAAGATAGTTTTGCCCCGCTTGATTTTGCCAAGCGGGGGCCAGGCCTCGTATCAAGGTGCATTCTTCTTCCATATTTTCATACTTTTCCAAGGTTGCTATATTCCTTTAAAGGGAATATAGCACCTTGGGAAAAGTAATGTAGAATGATGGAGAATTAATGCCCCTATTCACGGTCCTGGCATTCATTTTTTGCGAAAAAAGTAGAATTTGTTGTATTTGAAAAATAGTAATATGTTTACATGTGACGTCACACCAATCTTGCGTCACCAAAGCGAGTTTGTGTCGTCACAAGGAGGCATCGAACGGCAAACTTTGCGCTCGCCCAGTGACAGCTGCTGTGCCGGCACCGCACGATGGGTGCAACCGGTAGGCGTTGGAAACGCGACTGGGCTGGTCGACGGCGCTCGCTCGCGCCAGGTAGGGACGTGGGGGCACGCATACGTGAATCTCACTGTGTGCCGAGCGCTGAACCCGACCGTCGGTGGCGTCCGGGGGCGGACGCAAGTACTAATACTGGGCGGGACGGTTTCAAAAGCGAAGTGCGGGGCAATCACAGTGGGTAACTACTGATGAACGTATGCGAAAACGTACTGGGATTGTGACGTTGAAATTGGACCATTATGACCAAAGGTTTTTTGCGTTGAAACTCGCACCTAGGTCGCTTTGGAGGGAAAATTTTCGGGATTTGGGGGTTCTTCTCAGCACACCCGACAACTGGCTATCTCGTTAAAAACCTAATGTTAAAAGGTGCTAATATTTCCCTTTAAAGGAATACATAAGTCAGTCAAAAAATGTATATAAACCAAAATGGTCCCAACTATACATAACTGGAAGACATATTGGAGAACTCAAGCTCGGGCATGGTCAATGCCCCCCCACAAAAAAAAATCGTAGCAATATCTATATTTTTGACTGACTTATGTCTCCCTAAGTACCAACCTCCTCCTTAACTTGGTAGTTGGTTGCGATTCCAAAACACGCCTCCCGACCTGTCCATCGCTGACGGGACTGCACCGAAACCCGCAGCACGACTAACTTCATCAGGGAACCGAAACGGGTCCACGAATGGATTTTAGAGGAGGCGACCGGAAACAAAATCAGAACAAAAGGCACAACCTACACCCTCCCAGCGCCGTCATCTGAGAAGCCTCCATAATGTGCATTGTGGACTTCAGTAGACACGATAGTCGAGATCGGCATTTTCCAGTCTCCATCCACGCCCTATTCCAGCCCACGTCCGCACTGGAGCATAAATACACAACGGAGGCGGCCGGCTGAATATGGAGCGGCGTCCGCACGGCGCATATGTAAGAGCGTGTAATTGATTAATGCATCAGTCAATCAACAGAGCAATCAGGGGGCGTCGATCGAGCAGGCGGCCCAATATCGGGAGTGTTGTGCGATGGCTAATGGCACCCCCCCCCCCTTCACATAATTCATTTAAGGGACTGTTTACATGTCAGATTGCTTGAAAGTTGGCTGTAAAATACTCTACATATAATGGGTATCTCCTATCTTGAGCTCAAGACTACAAATATGACTTTGGTTTGGCGTTTGGACCATATATGGATATCTGTCGAGAAAAAGTAAGTTTACCTTTGTTTGACATGTGACGTCATACAACACCAGTGGTTGTTCTGGCTCCGCCTTGCGCCTACTACAGTCTCTGACAAGGGGCCGCAGTGCCTCCCGGGGGACTGTGCGGATATTGGCGAGGCGTCGTGATCAGAGACTACGTGCCAGAGAGCGTATCAAAAACCTAGAATGTGACGCAGGGGCGTCGCCACGAAATTTTGAGTGGAGGGGGGCGGAGCCATTAGTCTATATTTTCCGGTCAATATGTCGCTGGCGAGTTCTATTAGCGGCTAGACGTCAAACTATCATAAGCAGGGTGAAATGGATTTCACCATGTTAAATTACACCTGAAACTTAACATAGACACCGATTTTCATTAAAACCTAAAGGGTCCGTCAAATCTCGAATCTGTCGCTGGCGAACTCTATTGGCGTCTAGACGTCAAACTATAATATGAAGGATGAAACAGATTCCACTACTGTAATATAATCCTAAGACTGCATTTGAACACTGATTTTCATTGAAATCGAAGGGGCCCGCCCAACCTTGCATCTGTCGCTGGCGAACTCTATTGACGTCTAGAAGCAAAACTGTCATATGAAGGGTGAATCAGATTTCACCATGTTAACCCACGCATTGCAGGAGGTTCGCGCCAAACACGAACTGCATTGGGAGGGGGTGATTCCCCCCACCCCCCACCCCCCACCCTGAGATCTCGAAAACTACGATGCGTAGCGACAAGCAGAAAACAGTGTTAGATAGATCGAGACAAGCTCTATCGAAAGTAGGTATATCAGTCTTTTTTAGGTCAGGTCAAAATTGAGGTCACCAGAGGTCATCAAAGGTCAGATTTTACGGTTTGAGAACTTTGCTTCACAAACCCAAAATACATAGGAAACTATGATGGCTAGGAACAAACGAAAAAAATTATCGAATGGTCTTAAAGAATGCAATCGCCAGCATGTCCTCAGACTTAAGATAGGTAAATAGTTTTAGGCTCTAGAGCAGGGCGTATTTAAACATGGTAACTGGGGTGGCGCCACCCCAATCATGAAGAATGACACCCCAGAGCCGGCACTTAACCAACCCAGTTAAAAAGATACTGAACCGCCCCTGTCTGAGATAAAGTAGCCCCCAGCAGATGAGGCCGTTCATTTGCAACAAAGGACGCATTTCCAAATAAAAATACCGTCCATTTCAGTCAAATAGCGCATGCCTCCATTAGATGAGAGCACTCCATAAGCGTCTCCGGAACATGTCAAGCCGCCCCTGTCTAGTGCAGTGCACCCATGCATTAAGTAATGCAGCCTGCGACATGGGAAATCGCCTCTGGAGAATAAAAGCCACTCCTTTCGGGTATATTGAGCCCCTCCGTGGGCGCCTCATGACAGCGTATAGCGCACCTGTAACATGAAAAGCCGCCCTTGTCAGGTGCAGTGCGCCCATCCGTAAGATGATGCCGCCCCCGGCACCAAAGAGCGACCCTAGAGAATAAAGGCAGCCCCTTTCGGGCACATACCTATGCTTTATCATGAGTTTCTGCGCCTATTTATTTTGTATTTTTCCTAATCCCCCTGAAAATGCATGACAGCCCCAATCCATTGACTGCCGCCCTAAATTGCATTATTGCCGCCCCCACTCGAAATCCATTAAAATACGCCCTGCTCTAGAGGTCATCAAAAGTTAAAGATAATGTTTGGCAAAGCTTTCGTTAATAAAATTTCACCTAACAAAGATAAGTTAACAATTGTTACGCCATCGTGTTTGTCTCGTCAAGGCACTTTGAAACATATAAATGGTGGCCTGATTAGGTCAACTGATAAATTTGACCTCAGGAGTCAGGTCAAGGTCAGTTGGTGACCCAGGTAGGTCATATTTCATATGCGGCGACGCGGCTCGACGATACAAACATATTGGTGTCATTCGATCGCCTCTATCTTGATTATATCAAGAGCAAAACATTGCTGATGAACTCAGATGACCTAAAATGACCTTGCAGAGGTTACTGACCAACATTTGCACCTGTGTCATCAAAAATGAGCTTAAATAACAATACTCTGAAATAATTGGCCTGAGCCCTGATCTCATGCATATTCTCTGCAAAGGAAGCATTTGCATATTTTCCCATTCCCTCATAAAGGAGAGATCACGAACCTGACCCGACCTTAGGTCGCCGATATACAAGAAATAGAGATATACAAATGGCAGGTAACTGTGACCTCATGCAATCCTGCAAGTTTGAAACCAATCAGCCGCAAAGTATGGCTGTGGTATAACCGCAAGCGAATTTCGAGGTGGGGTCAAGTGACCTGGTCTGGTGACCTGACCTGAGACGAGATGACCCGAGTTATTTTTTACTGTGTGGGTAATCTATGCCCGAACAGCTGTGCGGAATTTTCCGCTACTCGTGAAAAACCTGAGGGGGAATCAATCCCCCTGCAGTGCGCGGGTTAATCTACACCTGCAAAACTTTAACTGGACACCGATTTTCAAGTAAATCTAAGAGGTCCGCCAAACATCAAATCTGTCGCTGGCGACCTCTATTGGCGTCTAGACGCCAAACTAACATATGCAGGGTGAAACAGATTTCACCATGTTAATCTACACCTGAAACTATATTTGGACACCGATTTTCATGGAAATCTAAGGGGTCCGCCAAACCACGAATCTGTCGCTGGCGAACTCTATTTGGTGTCTAGAGGTCAAACGATCATATGTAGGTTGAAACACCATGCTGATCTACGTGCTCTGTTCTTTATGTCTGTAGAGATGTAGGTAGATGATCATAACGGGTCAGCGAATCTGTCGCCAAATGTGAATGTGAATATTTCGCCGTCTTCACATACGTTTTCAAGTGCTTACAAATAAAAACAAAAGAAAGTCAGCAGAATAGAGGACAACAACCGGGATAAGATATTATGCGAGCTTTCTGTTCTACAAAGCTTAATTACAGATGTATGCAATTTGCGTCGTCCTAGACATTTTAGCCAGCATTATTTTGAGCCATGGCAAAAATATTTGGCAAACAATGTAGATTCTTCGCCTAAATCCTAAGGATTGAATCGCGGTTTTAGAGTGGGGGACTGGGCCCCTGCCCCCCCCCCCCGGTGGCGACACCCCTGATGTGACGTAAACAAGTCAGCCAATCAGCAATCAGAGCCAGGATGCCCAGTGCCCACTTGTGGTACGGTATATATTACACGCTGACAAGGTGAACAGTTCCTGTAATGCCAATCGCTGACAGGATTCTGCAGCCAAGGCAGCTACTGAAAACAATACGTGAAAACTATTTAATGGAAAGTATGCAATATGACGTAATTCATGGAACAAAGTGACAAATTTAATTTATGATTTTCAAAGCTGCCAAATCCGAAATGTCAAAGCTAACCAATAAGGTCACAAATACACATCAACCCAGCAATTTGGGACCCAAAAAGTTACATTCATTATATCTCTATTAGCCTTGGTTACATTCTGCAACCGTGAATTAAAAAAAGTACTCCTCAAATTCGCAGGCTTAAAAAAGCGCAGTCGATGTGGCTGTGACAGCGGTAAAAGGCAGCTGTGACAGCTCGGTAAAAGGCAGTTCTACCCACTAGAACCACAGCATGTCTGTCCAATACCAGCCGAATCGCAATTCGCAGGTCCGCTGGCCACGGTCCACCTGCCTCCCGACCACCAGAATACAGCTAAATTAAACCGCAGCCGCGGTCAAATCAGCGGTCAACACCCCAGCCGCGGTCAACTCAGCCGCAGTCAACACCCCAGCCGCGGTCAACTCAGCGGTCAACACCCCAGCCGCGGTCAACTCAGTCCAGCCAGGCGGCTGCACCGTCGCGGATATTGCCGACCAGCACAGCGGACTGACCGAGGCACACAGCGGACTGACCGAGGCACACAGCGGACTGACCGAGGCACACAGCGGGCTGACCGAGACACACAGCGGGCTGGCCGGGGCACACAGCGGGCTGGCCGAGGCACACAGTGACGAGGTACACGAGGTAGTTCACGTGTGTCGTTCTCCATCGTTTTCCTGGCCACTCGATGGAAATAACAGGCGCCGAGTCCGCGCGCCACTGAACACTCAGCCGGGTCTGATCGGTCCACCTCTCGGCCGGCTACGAGTCTCGCGGGACGCCGCGCGCCAATGAAACTCGCCGGGTCGATTCGTGTCACCACGTGTATCCGTACCACGAGTCCGCCGCGCGGGCACTGAACACTCAGCCGTCTGCTCGTCAACCTTCGGCCGGCACGATCGCCGCGGCGCGACGCCACTGAAACATAGCGGGTCTGTAGTCGTCACTCTCGGCGCTACGAGTCGCCGCGCGCGCGCCCTGAACATCAGAGCGGTCTGATCGGTCCATCCACTCGGCCGCTACCGAGTCGCCGCGCCGCGCGCCACTGAACACTCAGCCGGGTCTGATCGGTCCACCGGCTACCGAGTCCTACCGAGTCCCCGCGCCGCGCGCCACTGAACACTCAGCCGGGTCTGATCGGTCCACCTCTCGGCCGGCTATGATGACTCAGTCGGTTTGGCTGGTATCGCTGAAGGTATCCTCCACATCATTAGCAGCCATCTCGCGGCCGGTCGCCCGAAGAGCGCCATTATTTGTCTGTGCCGGCCGCCAGCCGACCCAGCCGGCCGCTGCCGGTCAAACCGGCCGGCCACACCGGCTGGCCAGGGTGTCCAGCTCGCCCACATACCAACAGGTTCACACCAAATGTCCACAAATACTCCAACATTATGTGTCAAGAATGACTGTTGAACTTCCAAGGTTGCTCCCCATATAAAAATACATGAATAACAATGAAAGAAGTAAGAACCCCCGGCACCGGCAAAAAATGTACCCAGAACGAACGTCTATTTTATCCAAGGGTAGGCCCACCAACCTGTCTATGCCAACTTGTGACGGAGCCCGTCACATGGTCTGTGACAGCCTGTGGTGGAGCCCGTCATCCGTCTGTGGAACCCTGTGTCAGTACTCAGTATGGTTGGGCCCGCCCGTCGCGGTTCGCCTGAAGGGTTTGGAGGGGTCAAACTACGGGAGATGCTCCATTCGAAAGCTGAGCTCACGCAGAATCCAGCGATGCAATTTTTTCACAAATCCATCGAGCTTCTTTTTAATCGACATTTTGTCCAAAAGCGCTCTCCTTGGTTTGGCCAGGGCGTTATAATCTGCACGTCAAGCTCTCATATAATGCAAAGGTATTAGATTGTTTGGTTGGTTGCATGGCTGAATCAAAGCCAAGCGCTCCCAGCGTCGGCACTATGGCTCATTCCCGCTTACGCCTCACGCGCAGAATCGCCTCTCGCGACACGCGAGCTGAGCACTGCGCGCCACCGACCCGGCTTACCGAGAGAGCTCTCGGTCAGTCACGGACAAATTGTGATCGTATGTTGAAAAAAAACGGCTCTGACCACTACCCAGTTATCCAAGGAGATAATTACAAATTGCCAGCTTTCTCCGACCGATACAAATGGTACTTATGGTATGGGCCATATTTGCCAAACATAGCCTCTTACCGTAACTGGGCGCCAGCCCGGCTCGGCCAGCTTCGAGACTGTACACGATGTGACGTCAGAGGCAGCTGTGCGCCCGCCGCCGACCGGCTGGCCGTTCAGGATCAGGTCATGACCAGCGGCGGCCGCGCAGTGGCCTCTGACGTCACATCGTGCACAGACTCAAAACTGGCCGAGCCGGGCCGGCACCCAGTCCCGGTCAGAGGCTACGTTTGGCAAATATGGTTCATACAATTGTCCAAAAGTACCGTTTGCATCAGTCAGAGGTGGCTAAAATTGTATCACGATCTCTTTGGATAGCTGGGCTAGTGGTCAGAGTTACGTTTTTCACCATACAATGCACCGTTTGTCCGTGACTGGCCGAGAGCTCGCTCCGTAAGCCGGGTCGGCGGCGCGCAGTGCTCAGCTCGCGTGTCGCGAGGGGCGATTCTGCGCGTGAGGCGCAAGCGGGAGTAAGCCTTAGTGCCGACAACGGGAGCGATTGACTTTGATGCAGCCGTGCAACCAACCAAAACATCTAATGGCTTTGCATTCTACGAGACTTTGACATGCAGAGTAAGACGAATCGGTAGACACGTCATTGGTCTGCATTTTCGCCATACCATTCGTGATAGTCCTGGCCAAACGAAGGTGGCGCAATTTCGGATAAAATGGCGATAAAAAGGCACTCGATGGATTTTTGAAAAACTTACTGCGGCGAGCGTGTCGGTGCGTTCGCTAGCGCACACGTCGGGGGTCATTGCGTTTATGGAGGCCATACACGCACTGACGTGAGAGCAGGGCTGCTCTCACGCGTATGGCAGTCGGGCGGCCATGCTGGGTCACATCTGGCTGCCAGCCGCCGCCTGTCACGGCGGCGACAGCTCCGTCACAGCGGCGGCAGCTCCGTCACGGCGGCGGCAGCTCCGTCACGGCGGCGGCAGCTCCGTCACGGCGCGGACGGTGGTCACTGGCAGTCTGGCTTGAGGTGCGACACTGGGCGGTTGTGTGCTTGACCCAATATACTACAGTTACATAGCTGGATTACACGTGAGGTCAGCTTTCGAATAACAGAAGCTAACGGTGTGACCGGTAGCCAACACTAAAATCGAGAAAGGTCGAGGGAGACATCAGGCATGTCCCTCCTCGGAGGCAGAATCAATGACGGCAGCCGACAGAGCCTGCCTCAGACACACAGTTTGTGGCCAACAGTTCAGCAGCGCGATGCACTAGCGCGTATCTACTCTCTAGTGACGCGTACGGGGCACCGTCGTCGTCGTCGGCGGCGGTGGTGGTGGTGGGCGCGGGCCTACTCTCAGCATCAACAGCTCCCGCCCGCCGCGCCGCCCGGCTGGCCGGATCGATGGCCGCCGCCGCCGCCGCCGCCGCCGCCCCGTCTCGGCCACCCGGCTCCGTCGGTGGCCCGGCCGCAGCTTACTCTGCCTCAACCAGCTGCGTATCTATGCTGCGAGCAGGCCAGCCAACGCACATATACAGTAATATACACTGACCTGACCACCGAGCCCACAGGCCACGTCAGCGCACAGCCGCTCGTCGAGCTGAGGGAGCCACACACAGCCAGAGCACGCGACTCAGACGCTGTAGGAGTCAGACGCTGTGGGTCGACTGAGGGAAGCCACACCAACAAGACACGCGATCTCAGATCCTGTGGAAGTCACGACGCTGTGGGGTTGAACTGATAGGAGACGCCACACTCACCCAGAGAACGCGACCAAGACGCGTAAGATGTCAGACTGTGGGTGAGTTGAGAGGAGAGCCACCAGCAGAAGCACGGCGCTCAAACGCTGTAGGAGTTCAGTATCGCTTGGGGGGTCGAGGCATAGAAAGAGACGCGACACAGCTAGAGACACGCGACTCAGACGCGAGAGTCAGACGCTGTGGGGATCAGCTGCGGGAGACGCACACGCCAAAAGCGGACTACAGCCCGACGTAGGAGTCAGACGCTGTTGGAGTCGCAGAGGGAAAGACATCAGCAAGTTGCGACTGACGCTGTAGGAGTCAGACGCTGTAGCCTGAAAACGACACGGCAGCGGTGTAGCCTGGGGCGATTCTTGGCCGAAGGCGAGGAGTCTGTCTGTGGCTGTCTGCTGTCATGGTCCGTGAATAGGGTTGTTACCCTTGGTTAAGGATGGTGGTCGGTCACCGTGGCTAAGGCTGTGTTCTGAGTCTGACCGTCGCATTCCCGGCGGAAATCCCTGGAATCCCCGGCGGGCATTTTACTCTACTGCAGTTCGACAATGTACTCATACATTGGTATTCGTGTTGACTACTTGCTACCGGAATCGGTAGAAGGCACTTTTCTACCGATTCCCCGGAAACCCCACGGGAATTGACGGGTCAGAACACAGCCTTAATCGCCGCCGCCTGCTGACGTCATCAGGCCGATCGATGACGTCAGACTGGCGTTCAGCGCGCTCGGCACGCTGGCGGCGCGCACCCTGCAATCACACGGAGGTAATTTATCCGTGGGGGCACTCAGTTCACCTGTTGATGCTGCCTTCGTCTATATAAAAGCACGCTCGATGAAAACAGACTGTTGCCAGTGGCGACCAAACGTGCGTCAACATCCAGAAAAATGTATACATATGTACAGGTCACTGCAAAATGCAAAATGTATACAAAAATGTACAGGTCACTGCAGGTCACTGCAAAAGTAATGGCAGGTACAGTGTCCCAAAATGTGTTGGTTTGGGTGGAAAATGACACCCAAAAGTGAATAATTTCTCACTCTCTCTATTTCAGGAGCCACCTGAAATGGGAGAGTGGAACATTATTCACTTTTGGGCGTCATTGACATGTTTAGTCTCACGTGAGGGGTCAGCATGGCGCGTGAGGTGACACATGCCGCGTCAGAGGTGTCAAAAATGTTATCCTGCTATAGCTGAGAAACAAAATTAAGAATTAGATAATATTTCGTGCACGGCACTTCATCAGATCTGACAGTTAAATGCACTTCCGAAAAACAAACAAATTGGTTGATTTCGAACTGTTTTTAGAGTGACATGAATATGCATCTGTGTATCAATGGAGTACCTATGTTTGTTTATTATTATATAGAATATAGATGCATGTATGAGTGTGTATGGGCTTATGTATCTTCGCGATGTTGTTGTAACCCGCAGATGTTTCGCTGCTGTATGCTCTTCAAATTTTGGGTTCCTCTAGTGTATTTGTCACGTACCGATGTCAACTTATTTTGTCCTGGCTTGATTCCGATGTGCATTCAACTGTCAGATCTGAGGCCTCTTGCACCAAATAATCTACCCGGATAAAAAATAATCCAACCCACCATGTTAAGTTACCCAGCCGTATATTTTATCTTGCACCAAGCGAAGCAGCCAACTGGTATACCCAGTTGGCTGCTTCGCTTGGTGAAAGATAAAATATCCGGCTGTACTTTACATGGTGGGTTGGATTATTTTTTACGTAGATTATTTGTGCAAGAGCCTCTGATGAAAAAAAAGGTGGCCGTGGGGAGGCCGAAAAAATTAATTAAATCCTAAGTTATTAATTTGTTTTATCTTTTAGAACCATCAATAAGCATCCGTCGTATTTGTAATATTTTTTACATATTATCAATGCTCAATGAGTAAATTACAGCATCCGTAAAAGATGCTGAGAAAAGGCTGGACCGATTAGCTGAACCGTGTGTGGTTTGAGACCACATCCAACGGAATGTCGCACGTCAAAACTCTGCGTACCCCACTCCCAAGTCACACTCCAAGTGCACACGTGCACACCCCTGTTCCATCAACGAAATTACCTACAAAACATCGTTGCAGGCGGATACCCAAGTTTCTGAGCAACATAAGTCTAGCTCAGATAATCGCTTACAATGTCAACTGCATGGAAGCGCGTCAACGAAGTATGATTTTCACAATTTATGGACATCGGCTCCGCGCACAGATGGTACTCCTCAGAAATTGACCCCCGGCCCTCATCGTGGCTGTAGGTGACTCGGCTGGGCTGACTCACGTGATAGGCTGACCGGTAAGGATGCCCTGAGGCAAGGTCATGATAGACTCGCACTGATCCCTCTGGAGTACAGGAGGAATACGATCAAATAACCAAGGGCTAATCAATTTCGGTACACCCTGTAAGTAACCTTGACTCCACCTGAATCTCTGACAAGTGACAACTCTGACATTCCAATCGCAAACATGTCTTAAAATGTTGACATTTACGTTCCTCGACAGTTCTTAGTACATCATTTCAGCATTAGCACAGCGCAAGGCTCATAGGATCGTCCATCTTTCATCAAGAGTCCCATCATTCTGCACGCTAATCCGCGTTTTTTGTCATAACTCCCTCCTCGTCGTCATCCCGTTAGGCGCAACCACCGATGAATGACATCATCGCCACTAAGAATGGCAGCCGTGGACCTCACAAGAGCCCTACTCGATACAGGTGCAGGGGATGGAACAGCGACTGCAATCGTCATCAACGGAAATAATTCAATGACTCTTCAACATTAGATGGAAAAATTATTAGATAAAATATAATTATAATAAATCATTATAATTAATGTCACTAGTTTAACCCGCGCACTGCAAGGGGGGTTGATTTCCGCCCCCCCCCTCAGGTTTTTCAGGAGTAGCGGAAAAACGGCGGCGCGCAGCGCCGCCAA
>VOPJ01015537.1:0-40677 GCA_014673585.1 Semibalanus balanoides | reverse complement strand
ATTTGCTGCAGGAAATTTTAACCCGCGCGCCGCTTGAGTACAGCCGAACGCTGGGGGGTAAATTTGACTCCCCTAATATCTTCCGAACCAATGACCGTTGCGAGACGCGCAAGGCGGCGATCGAAAGCTGTCAAGGATACGAATATAACGCATACCCAAAATTATAAAAATAAGGTCACATGTCAGGTCACGATTAGGTAGAAGGTCAACATTAAGTATTTTAGTTTTTGTGACATACTTTCCATCCAAAGCTTTAGATTATGGCTATTATCGCACAAAGTGTCTCAAGTTAATGCATCTCCCGTTTAAGCAGTCAGGAATAAGCAAAGGTTCATATTGGCAAGAAGTCTACGAAAGTCATGCGACACATTTGTATGGGCTATTGTACACGTATAATTTGATAGTAGCAACCATTTTACCATCCTCGTCCAGGACGAAGACGAGTCGTCCTTTATAATGGCTATCAGGTAAAGGTCAGGTCACAAAGGGTAAAAAATTATGAATATACATTACACAGCATGTTTCTAGACCAATTTTGTCTCATAAATACAGCGGTGACATTTATTTGTCTATATCTGGTCATTAAAAGCCAAATATGTATTTAAAAAACGCCATGAGTTACTAATACCTAGGAAGCAAGTCAGTCAAAAATACAGATATTGCTTTGAAATTTGGTTTGGGTACCATCCATACTTGGTTTGTAACATGTATTTCAGTTTTTGAAGAACTTCACAAAATTGATTTTGAGTGAATTCTTTCCCAGAATCATTTTTTGAACTTTTTAGGGGTCAAAACCCCACAAATACGAAAATCCAAGACACTCACGTTTAAGAGAACGTTATTTCCTTCCTTTTGAAGGTTTTCATTTGTAATTTGCGTTAAAACTATTTTGTCTACGATTTCTCAAACATTTATATTTTTCACCCAAAAGTGGCATGGCATGACGTCATTAAAACGTCATTATCTCCCAAAGTTCAATCATTATTTACGTGAAATAGAGTGAGAAGACGTATACTTGATGCAGCATAAGGTACTGCAAGTTGGAAGTCGCTATCCGTCATTGTTTTCAAGTTACTGATCAAATCCAGGGGGGCCGGCGGGGGGTAAAATTTATAATCCAGTGGGCCGGACGCGGGTTAAAAGGAGTGTGCCTACGAGAGCAAAATATTCAACACAATGAGAGCCGTTCGCTTCTTTGTCGGTGACGACACAGCTTCTATCTCCGAAATCACCATTAGTTTCTGAATACTCACACCGGCAATACTCCTATACCCTAATACAGGTCTGGCATTAATCCTATTTACTGCAACTCAATAACAACTGAAGCTCAAATACTCTGCATGAGGTGCAACCCAACCCTGCAAAACCGAGCCTGTCCACGGACATTTCCCTGATCTGCAGAAGACCTTCACGACGTGCGACGGTGAGGATGGCAACAATGAACTCCCACGATTAGAACTTAAGGGCGCTATACAAAAGTTAGCGCAGCTCTCCTGTCATGATGCAGTGTGATGTGTGTGGGGTAACTGTCGTGTCCTGTGGAAGTACTAATACCCTATGTCAGATGTGCCGGAACCTCTGCCTATCGGTAACGCCCGCCGTCCCGTCGCGCCCAATGAGCACAAAATGACCGTCGGCCGCGAGCGTGAACCACATGCCCCGCTGCCACCTTCTCACTCTGGCGACGCGCAGTCCGCGGCAGTCACACGACACTCAACTGAGACAGCTGCACGGCACCCGAAACCCACCCCACACAACCACGCAAATCACACAGCACACGCCGCAGCCGGCGCCGTATCGGCAGCATCCGGCAGTCAGGCGGCGAGTCGGGCGGTACTGAGTACCGGTCCTGCAGACCAGACAGGCCTGTATCGTATCACAGAACGTGTAGCAGCAGCGGCAGCCGAGCCGGCCGCGCACCTCAGATGTAGTCATGTCCGGCCCCCGGCCCGGCGGGGGCGGCGGCGGGGGCGCCGAGCGGGCCCTGCGGTAGCGAAGTCGGCGGCCGACGCAGGACCGGCAGCGGGTGCGCCTCCGTGTTGAACACAAAGTCGTTGAGGTTGAGCGTGCTCTGGTCGTCGGAGAAGAGCAGGTAGAGGTACTTGAGCGTCTCACCGAGGAAGAAGGACTCCATGGAGTCGCGCGGGTTCAGGTTGTCCGGGTGGCGCACGTCGCCGATGCTGGTGTAGCCGCCGGTCTCCACCCGCGCGTACTTCTCGAACGCCTGCCGCACGCACCGGGCAGACAGTGGCTGCGTCAGTGGTAGTGGGGCTTGATTGCCAGACAATGTGATGGTACATAGGTGACTTCTCCGAGTACCGAGGACCAGCGAAGGAGAAGTTGGGCCAACTCAGGAACGTTGCACTCTCGCATGGCGATAAGTACGTCAATACGAATGGACAAAGTTGTCTGATCGGTGAAGTATAACTCAGAGCGGTTATTACCATTTACCTTACAGCATGCCCATTTGAGTATGGCGATGATTTTCGCCATATTGATGTCACACGCATATTTAGCATTGAAATCAATTATTTTCATTTCTCACACCAAGACATATAGGCGAAAGTATCGACCAGATATTTTAGCTCTTACTCACGTCAAGATCACAAATGAATGACTCGTCAAAACCACAGGATGGACCAGAGTTCATTCATACTTCGATGAGACGGTTAACGAGTAGCAGTAAGGCAGAAACGACCCAAAAACCTCTTCAGAACAAACTGAGTAATCCGCCTCGGCCTGGTATAAGCTTCTATGCGGCGTCTTCCGACAATGCCGCCATTGCAAAGCAGCTCGCTTTTGACGCGCGAGGTGAGCATTAGTGCACTCGTCTCGCTATACGTAAACCGGCGCAGCCAGGAATATAAACACTCCATCACTAATGTCTCAGAGCATAGTGCCTTGCTTAACCAGTAAACTTCGGAACCGACCTCTCTAGAATGATGTGGTCACAGTCCCTTACAGTGGGCCATATTAATGTCCAGCCCAGGCCCCGCTGGAGAAGTATGCCCGAGGCAATCTCCGTACCTGCGATATGTTCCGGGACCCAGATATCTCCCTACCACTGGAATCTGTAGTTCCGCCTCGCTCTCTCTCATGTGGGAGGGTGCACCTGGAATATGTCCTCGCCCAGTGTCACCGTAGATTGTTCCAAGCTCCAGATGCGTCACCTGGAACTATGTTCCAGGGCCCCAGTCCTCACCTTGGGAATATGTTCCACCCCAGTCCTGGTATGCTGCGGTTGCCGGTCAGGTGTACAGGTACACAGAGACTCGACCGTCTCCGGCGCAGTAGCTGTGTTGCGTCCAGCGGCTTGACACGGTAGAAAGGTCCACAGCGCCTTTTGCGGATCCGGCTGGCACAGATCTTCAGGTCAGGTCACAGGGCAGGTTCACAGGTCAACAGCGGAGGTCAGGTCACGGAGCAGGTCAGCGCAAGGTCTCATGCTGGGCACCTAAGGTAAGGTCACAGCTTCAGCATACAGGTAGGCGTCAAGGGCAGTCAGCGCATCAGTGAGTCAGGTTACAGTTCAGCGTACAGGTTCAGGTCGTAGGATAATTAGTTCAGGTCAGAACAGTACCAGGATACGAAGTCATTGTTAGCAGGTCAGGTTTACAGGTGGGCTAGGATCATTATGTTGACGCTCACACGTAGTTTAGATGGGAGTCCCAGAAATATACGTTCTTAAACTAGTAGTCTCTTGCTGCTAGCGCAACAGAGCACTCGGACGCACAAGACCAGGCTGTATAGCGCCACACCAGGCACAGCTGCCATATCAGACCGTCCGGCGGGCCCAGGACAGCCGATCAGACTAGACGACGTGTACACCTAGCAGCGAGACCCGGCAGTGGCACCAACTCCGACTCACGTTCATGTTGAAATAGGTGATCTCCGGCGCCAGTCCAGTGGCCTGCCGGGTGTACGTGAGGTAGCACGTGTGCATCAGCTCCTCGGCCAGCTTCATGTAGGACTTGGGCAGGCCGAGTCTCACACTCAGCGCCAGAGTGCCCGGCAGGAAACACGCCAGGTGGTCCTGCCGCAGCCAGCGCGGAATACGTCACACACGGGACCAATGGTGGTAAAATAGAACTGAGCTATAAAGTCGATTTACATGCTGTGGAATGATCGCAACAAGATCCATTGCATGATTGCAAGTTGCAACGCAATTAGACAGGAAAAGAGCAACAGTTCTTAGAGTAGCTAAAAATGGCTAAAATGTGGTGTAGTAGAAAATTACTCGACGGTTTAAATATTTTACATTATAATTGTAAAATGAATCGTCAAAAATTGACGGAATCGACAGCAATTACCGTAACTCAATAGAACCATGAGGAGAAAACAACTTAACCAGATTCCGTACGAGAAAAAAACAACAAAACATTGTCGAATTCATGACAGGTGTACATTTTTTAACTTGCATTCTAGACCGAATACCGGCACTGTGCACCACACAACTGACCATTTTCGGTTTGATATTTTTCCCTCCACTCATCAGTTCTGCTAAGAACGTCAGATCATTTGGTTTGCTCTTCTTGACTAGAAGGTGTTGAATGCCTTGTACTGAAGCATTGAAGTCATTACGCAGGCTGAAACCAAACACGTAGAGGAGACCGGGCGTGATATATTTGAGATATCCCAGTTTCAAAACTCCAGTTTCTTATAGCTCAATTTATATCTCTCACATCTGTATAGACAAATGCCTACATTAGGAATTGGAGGATATATAAAATAGTCAGAACAAGTACATCCATTGCACACAAATATCAAGAGGATTAATGACGAAAATGTGAGTTCTTTGGCTACGATGCCTCATATATGGGGGCTGCATAGAAGAAACAGTATTTTGCGTAATATCTTCAGGCTCTGCCATTCATGGATCCTCCACAGCTTGCCTATTTACCTTGGTATTTGAACTAGACTGGTACGAACAGGTGCACTGGACTCGGTGACACGTCACGCAACACCGCCAGGATATGGTCCAACCCTTCACATCCGGGGGGGGACTAAGTATACGGGACCCGGAGGGTGCGCGTAACTCACTGTGCCAGCGGCAGGCCGAGCTGGGCGTACTGCTTGATGAGGTACTCATAGTAGCTGTCTCCGCGGGCCCCCATAGTAACCACCGAGTACTGGCGGAACTGGCCGTCCTTGGTGCTGATGTAGATCGGCACCAGACCCTCCTTCTTCGGCAGGCCGCTGATGTGGTTCGACACCGCCATCGCCTTGTCCTAGAACGACACACAGACACACAGACCTGTCAAGACACAGAACGACACACATACAGACAGACCTGTCAAGACGCACAGAACGACCTGTCAAGACGCACAGAACGACACACAGACAGACACACAGACCTGTCAAGACGCACAGACCGACACGCGGACAGCGAGAGACCGAGGTCAGTGTAGCGAGCACCAGACGGCAGCCGCAGCCACCGCCACCGCCACCACCGCCACCGCTAAGCTAACGTGCACATAGCATCAATACAACTGAGTTACAGTTGCACATCTGTGGCTACATAGACTGCCAACAAAATAGACAGAACACGTCCACCCCGGCGTCATAACTATTAAGATACACCGTCTGTCAGCCAGAACCACCCCTGGCTGGCCTGCCACAGCGTCCAGCAGCAGTGACTCACCGAGTACCTCCTGTCGCCGGACACGTGGCTGAGCTGGTTGAACTCCAGCTGCAGGGTGGCC
This sequence comes from Semibalanus balanoides, assembly GCA_014673585.1. Taxonomy (NCBI): domain Eukaryota; kingdom Metazoa; phylum Arthropoda; class Thecostraca; order Balanomorpha; family Balanidae; genus Semibalanus; species Semibalanus balanoides. The sequence goes on along the minus strand of VOPJ01015537.1, from coordinate 34,975 downwards.
ACCTCGGCCGTGGAGCTGTCCGGGTTCCAAGCAGGGCCGCGCGCCTTCAGTGTGTGCAGATTGACGTCGGAGAACGGGATGCCGGTCGGGGTGTCGAACGCCGGCAGCAGACGGTCGCCCAGGTCAATCTGACGGCCGCAGGGGTCATGGGTCACTGGTGGATCGTATGGAAGATGGGCACATCAGATGGGTGGTTAGTCGGCGTGACGGATGGGTTAGATCCAGCCTACTCAGCCACGGTTATCTGTCTCACAAGCCACTGCACGTCACTAGCTCATGTGCCGGTCCGGGCCGTTGCACCACAACACTAGTGGCTGCACCTGTCACAGCGTTACAGACTGCCAGCAGTGTTCATATGCCATTGCCCTTAGGTTATTACAGTCTTATGCCCCGGCTGATAGTGTATTACACAAGTGTTTAGTGTATAACCAGCTGGCAGTGTATTACATTTGCATAAGTGTTCAGTGTATAATAGATACCTTTCTTCAATAACAGCTGACAGACCACACCGCCTACAACCCGACTCCAGACTCCAGTCGTTGTCCGCTAGCTCTACTCACAGCCTTGCGGAGGAACATGTCGTCCTGTGAGAGGTGGTGTGCGCTGAGCAGACCGCCCAGAACCCGGATCGTCGTCTCGAACACGTTCACGTAGTCGGCCACGTCCAGATTGAGGTGATCAGCCACCCAGTCGCGCGCCTCGTCAAATTCTGCCAGAGAGAGGAGGGGCGCCGCTGATGTTACACGAGATGTCGCGTGGGAGAACAGTATACCACAGTGAAAACAGATAGGAGCAGGGCTACATTAAACGTTTTACCACTTCTAGAAGATGTTTGAACAGATACAACTTTCAGCATCATCTAATATTGTTGGTTCATTCATTCATATATCGATTCACCCATTCATTCACATATCGATTCACTCATTCACTCATTTGTTCATATATTTACTCATTCATTCATAAATGCACTCATTCATTCAAATATTCCCTCATTCATTCATAAATACACTCATTCATTCATATTATTACTCATTCATTCATATTTTCATTCATTCATATACTCACTCATTCATTCATATATTCACTCATTCATTCATATATTCACTGATTCATATATTCATGCACTCGTTCAAATATTAATTAATTCTTTCATATACTTGCTCATTCATATATTCCTCACTCATTCATATAATCACTCATTCATTCATATATTCACTCATGCAATCATATATTCACTCATTCATTCATATATTCACTCATTGATTCATATAATCACTCATTCATTTAAATATTCATTCATTCATTCATATATTCACTCATTCATTCATATATTCACTCATTCATTCATATATTCGCTAATTCATGCATGCATTCACTCATTCATTTATATGTTCATTCATTCATATATTCACTCGTTCATTCATATATTCACTCATTCATTCATATATTAACTCACTCATTCATATATTCACTCATTCACTAATATTTTCACTGATAATTCACTCATCCATTCATATATGGATGTACTCAGTACATCCATATATGAATGGATGAGTGAATTATCAGTGCAAATATGAATGAATGAGTGAATATATGAATGAGTGAGTTAATATATGAATATATGAACAAATGAATGAATATTTTGAACGAGTACCATGTACTTCGTTCAAATATTCAGTTCTTTTGTTTTCAGTAGGTTTATCGCTAATTCATTTGATCATTATGTTTATTTCATTCGTTCCCCATTTTTTTTTGTTTTTTTTATATTCACTCCTTCTTTCATAGGTATACATTCGCAATGGGCGCTTCACACTATATTCATTCATTTGTTTACTATATTATATCCTCAATCATCACAGAGAGACATATAATAATATAGAATTTTCATTATTGTTTATATATTCATTCGTTCATATATTCGTTCATTCGATTATATCATTTGCATTATAAGTGGCATTCATCAATTTATGTAATATCATTCATTTAATATTATTTAATTCACACCATGTCAACACTATTCATTCATTTGAGTTCCTATTGTCATTCATAAAATTCATATCATCTCATGATATGTGCATTCATCATATTCACTTAAATTTCAACTAATATATACACGTGAAATCAATTACTATTATATAATTTTCAAATATTTTTGATTAATTCACTCATATGTATTAATTTCATATGACGTCACTTAATTATTTCATTCATAATATGTACACACTCATTCATTATATTTATTAATCACTAAAATTCCATTACATTCACTATATCCATTCGAGTTCACATTCATCATTTCATTCATCCATTTGTGCACCATTCATTTTTACATCCATACATCCATTCATTCGAGTTCATTCATCAATTAATTCATTCATCAATTCATGTGCATTCATATCACATTCATTTTATCATCAATTCCATGTCATTCATTCATCAATTCATTCATTCATCAATTCATTCATTCATCAATTCATTCATACTATTGCGACAAAGCCAGTATTATCTGGCGACCGGCGGAGGCTGTCCCCATCGACCTTCCACCAGGTTCATGATTCATCACCCACCTTCCATCATGTTCATGATATACATGGTGTCCAGGCTGTCGACCAGCGTCAAGCCCAGCCCGAACCAATCGTGTGCCTTCTGCGAGATGGGCTTCAGGTGGTCGTGGCCCCAGGCGTAGTTGGTGTACGCCGTCCACGCGTGCTTGAACGCGCCGACCACGGCGCGCTGACGGTCGTTGGTCGGACCTACAGACACACAGACACACGTACACGTCAGAGCACGACACACGCATAGACCTGGAGCCGTGTGACGTTAACTGAAACGGACTCTGTAGTTGGTTTATTCATGAAGGCGGAAAAGGTGAGACACAGCACAGTACAGCACGCCCGAACTGCCGCGTATCTACGACAGAGGACCACTCAGCCTAATTTGTCAACTGGGCCACTCCGCAGTACAGAGGCAGACATCTCCGCATGACCTACCTTAGCCCTACGTCTAGCTGTCCGTCCTACCTGGGAAGTGCATGGCGGCCCGCTTCACCCGCGGCGGCACCAGCGCCTCCGGCTGGGCGGGACCCGAGTCCGGATCCGGTTCCTGCTCCTGCTCCTGCTCCGGCTCCGGATCACGGTCCGGGTCCGGCGGGTGGAGGACACCGCTCGGGTCGTCATCCCCCAGGTTCTCACCAACCCTGAGCCCCAGGTTCTCACCGACCCTGACAACACCGGACAGGCCAGCAGCAGTCAGCACAGAATGAAACACAGGCCACAGGCCAAACACAGGCCAGCTCACAGCCATCCACAGCTGGAAGTAACAAAATTTGCAATACATCAGGAGCATAATGTTGTAAACTTGGCACGACAGCAGTATTTGCCGAGGAGCCAGTCCCATAACGCGAAACTTATAACACGTTTGATTAGCCCGCGCACTGCAGGGGGGGTTGATTTTCCGCCCCCCTCAGGGTTTTTCAGGAGTTAGCCTGGAAACGCGTGGCGCGGCAGCGCCGCCAAATTTTGTACACCTTTTGGCATCAATTACCCACACTTTGGAAAAGTTTTGACTTTGAGTCACTTCAGGTCAGGGTCACAAGTCACATAGATCAAAGTGACCTCACCTTAAAAAAAAAAAATGTTTGCGTTCGTGCCAAAGCCACAGTCTTTTTTCGAAAGTTTTGAAACTTGCAGGCATTTACATAAGGAATATCAGTAACTACAATTTCGTAGGTATCTCGTGGATTTTAATTACTATCGGTGACCAAGTCTAGTGATCCAATTTTCCTAACCTCCCCATTATAAGTGAAATGCGAAAAGTAAACAATCAATGCTTCCCTTTCACTAAAATGATAGCATTGGAACAGCCTACACTCTATCGAGAAATCATGTCTCATTCTTAAGGCCCCATCTAAAGTGATCAAGGCCATAGCAATTGTTTAGGCTTAGTCGAATAATTTCCTTTTTACCCAAGGTCCCTCTGAGGTTCATCTGAGGTCATCGAGCAATATGATTTGCTAATAACTCTTTGATTAGAAAAGGAGATAGAGACGATTAAGTGGCACCAATGTGTTCGTTCTCGTCTGGCCCGCGTTGCCCCATATGCAACATGACCTACCTGGGTCCACCCAAATGACCTTGAACCTGAGGTCAAAATTTTGAAAGTTGACCGTTACGAGGTCACGGTATATATGATTCAAAGCGCATCAATGAGACAAACACGATGGGCGGTCAAAATATTTTCCCTATCTTTCTTAGGTGACATGCTATTCACGAAAAAACGTTTTGCTAAAAAACAGTAATTTTGACCTTTCATGACCTCGGAGCCTAAACTATTTGATTCTGGAGATCAATTTTGAGGAACATACATACGAGTTGCCAAATTTCAATAGCTATCGATTGCCTCTTACTAATCGTTTTGCTCCCTTAGCTATCATAGTTTCCGAAAGACTAATCGAGGGTTTCTGGAAAAGAGACCTGAAAAGAGTCCTAAAAACAGGAAAATCTGACCTTTAGTGACCCACTGCGTTCGACCTCAATTGTGAACCTGATCCAAGAAGAAGACTGAAATATTTCGAATAGGCTTGCCTAGATGCTATCCATACCGTTTTCCGCTTGTCGCTAGGTTGCGTAGTTTGCGAGATCTCACGGGGGGGCGGAAATCAAACCCCCCCCTGGCAGTTCGTGTTCGGCGCGAACCCCCTGCAGTGGCCGCAGGTTAAGACAGGATATATATAATAAACATTTAAACCACAGCAAATAATTTAGTTAAACGACGATACAATCTATGATTTATGTCAAGCAGGTACGTACAAGTGGACAATACCCACATTCCCAATACGGCATTAGCGAGAGACAGGAGGCGGCCTCCCCGCCTGCTGACCACAGCTGCAGCGGAGGAGGTCCACCAGCCAGCGGCGCGGCGCTTACTTGTCGACGTGGTGCAGCTGGACGACCTTGTTGACGCGCTGCACCTTGTTTCCAGCCCCGTCCAGCGACTCCTCCAGCTGGTGCTCGATGTTGGGGCCCAGGTGGTGCTCCCCGGCGCCGAGAGGTCTGCCGATCACGCGCCGTACCTGGCCACAGCGGGGGCACAGGCACACTGTCACATATCAGCTGTCTGAGGGAAATCTTCCTTCACATATCAGCTGTCTGATGGACACCTTCCTCCACATATCGGCTGTCTGAGGGACACCTTCCTCCACATATCAGCTGTCTGAGGGACACCTTCCTTCACATATCAGCTGTCTGAGGGACACCTTCCTCCACATATCAGCCGTCTGAGGGACACCTTCCTTCACAATCAGCTGTCTGAGGGACACCTTCCTCCACATATCAGCCGTCTGAGGGACACATTCCTTCACATATCGGCTGTCTGAGGGACACCTTCCTTCACATATCAGCTGTCTGGGGTGACGGGTTAACGACAGACAGTGATGGACGAGCAGTGAGCACAGAGACGCTGCATCCCAGCTCCGCTAAAGCATTGCTTAAATGCTCATACTCAGTACGAGTAGCTGGGTTTCTGCTGCCATCTTTAGCGCCCAAACGAAGTCACGTAATAATCGCACGTCCACACGAGCCAATCTATCGCCCTGCCGGGTTACCACAGCCCTAGCACGGCCTCTGTATCCGGGCCCCGGATCGTCGCCGTCGAGGCCAGCCGTGTGCAGTGTACACTGTACAGCCAGGGGGTGCCGAGGCCCCACCCCAGCAGCCGACTTACAGGGCTCCTCTGGGCGAAATGGTCTGCCGCGGGCGGCTCGGCCGGTGCCGCCTGGTCCAAATGCTGCCCAACCATACTCTCCGGTGTCGGAACCTTGAGGACATTCTGCAAACAGGATGTAGACATTTGCACCACAAACCGACGGCGACAAAGACCCGAATCAAAAAGCCAAGCAAGACAAACAAATTAAACCCCAGACGAGACACAAAACCCAGACCACATGAAGGCGTCAAAACTAAAAAGAACATTCGGCTATGACAGAAGACAAGACAGCTGGCAAAGACGATGGTGAATGGTGGCAGAAGAAGAAAAAACGTAGACGGGACAATACATGGCGTGCCCTGTGGTTATGATTAGCATTACAGGAAATAGTTCACCTTCAGCATGGGTTTTGAACTGAGAAAGCAGTTTTGAAGCCCGTGTTGAAAACCCCTTAACTGCAAGTTTTCTGGGTTGAAAGGGCTCTTCAGCCGAAGATATTTGACTTTTTGTCAAATAAATGTGGGCCATAAATAAGGAATGTCAAGAATGTGGGCCTCACACTGCACACACCTGAGCAGAGGCTATACAGTAATCTTACGCGACTACTTTCGAATATCTGATTGGCTGACACGTTTGAACGTTGCGGAGAGTACGATAGTTAGTTTTGATTAAAATTAATAATGTACGTCCTTCTGTCCTGAATCGGCGCGATGTATGTCTATTTTTGACATTATGAAAAGAAGTCGTATTTCAAAATATAGTCAAATCGTGTTTGAAAAAACAATCCAAGGTGAACTACTTCCTTTAATGGTGTCGTTCTCTAACTGAAAAGTGTCCAAGAAGTGTCCATTGATTGTATAAGCCTAACTGACCGTTTGCCAAATCGGTCTCATTTTTTCGGTTTGATTAAATTGGTCACATTTTTTTCGGTTACCAAAATCTCGGTTAGCACAACACGAATGTGACCGATTTGGAAAACGGTCGAATAGGTTTATAAATTATTGGACACTTCTTGGACACTTCTCAGTCAGAAAACGACACCATTAATTAGCATGCTCTTGGTTTGTGAGTTGTTAACGAGATCCCGGATGTTGGAAGTGGGAGCTACAACAAAAAAGTGTAGAAGCGAAAGCACATTAAATTAACAATGGACATGTTCACCCAGTTACCCCTGATTGCCAACAAAACCAAATGCAAGTTCAAAACCCAAAGAAGTTGGTGGGCCTACTTACATTTGAATGTTGTGAGAAGACATAAATAGCTACAAATAATGTGGCACCTAGAACTAAGCAGACAATGTTTCTTTGCAGTCTTGATAATTGTTTCCATCTCTGAAATAATGCAGAATAGATGTTAGCACATGCAATTGTCTAGAAGACTTAATGATAACCTGATATCCCCATTAATTACTCTGTCTGATCCACTACAATTTATATTTATAAACAGTTACACAAATTTTAACCATCTTCCAAAAAAAAACTTGGGTAGCAAGGAATCAAACGATTTTTAACAGCAATCAGAACAAATGACACACCAGGCTGTTGAACACACTAGGATGTTCAAGAATAAATCATGACATGGATTTTTGGAACACCTTTGGTAAAACTTACCCTCCATGCAGTCCTGCCAGTTGAGTTTGCTTTGGCAGCCCCTAGCAGGGGAAGCTGGGAGACAGGAACAGCAAAGTCTGCCATCTGTCAGAGATGACATCAACTGGTCATATACAGGCATCAGAACAGTATTTAGAGGAGAGTAGTGGCAACAGCTCAACTTGAGCTTAAAGAGGCAGGTAAGATCTTGATCAAACACAACATAATGTATGTGTACATGTTACAAGTTAATGTATGTGTACATGATAATGTATGTGTGCATGATACAGATAATGTATGTGTACATGTTACCTTAGTCCTTACCTTAGTAAGGTAAGGTAAAATATAAACATACATTATCATCACCCAAAGAATAAAGATAGAGTGTACAAATAGTACCACCAGCATACAATGTCTGGAGGGCAGGGCTTGTTTACAAACCATTCAGTTGGTTACAGTTTGGGGTCAGCAGTGGTCAGCAGCAAGTTTGGTAAGGGAAATTGGGGCTGGTAAAAAACAAACTATGCCACACTACTGTGATCTGTTGCAGTTCCTGCTATTGATAAAAAGCAGATGCAGCAACCACAAGGTAAAATGTCACATTTAGTTTCAGTGTGGTGTTTGGCTGACAACATGAAAATTGAAAAGAAGTAAGAACCCTGAATAAAGGGTAAGGTTAAAGTCCAAACTTCAGACACATCCAAATCTCAGACTTGTCATGCTATCAGAATGCAGACAATACTGACACATTGTTAACATTCTGATAGCATGAAAAGTCTGAGAATAGAATGTGTCCTGAGTTACAGCAGTTGACTGACCCTATACATCTATAACACCAGCACATCCTAATACTATACCTTGAATGGTATAAATAACCAGTGTCCTAGCATTGGAAAATTTAAGACGCCCTATAAATACCATTTTTCCACTTTTTTTCCTGAGTTTTACTGTTAATTTTCCACTCCTTGTTTAAAACGTATTGTATAATTGGAACCAGTATACTGGTTTATGGATGTTCTATGGACAGCCTGTGTGGGGAAGGAGTAAATAATTGGCATAGATATGTAATAACTAATTCTGGTGAGTGGGTTATTTAATATTGATAAAGCCAAGTACCTATGCTTGGTATAATAATTTTACACTCTTAAAGTTTATTTTTGGCCAGCATTTCCCCCNTATACAGATGCCAAATATGCTCAGCGAAAAAGCTATCTTGCTTGTCGTTTGTCAGAATGATTTCCTCGTGTTATATTGAAATGGCACGTCTAACTTCCGATTAGCGTAATTTATGGGTGTACCTGAAGTACTAGGTGTCACAGCTGTTTGGGGATAGGTGGTGTTTTTGTTTTATTTTCTGGAGTCTTCATTTCGGTTTGAATGGCCATGATGCAACGTTTCACGTGGCTCCCTAATGACGGGTTATAGTGTAAGAATCCGCGACACTGTTCCATGATTATGTTGATATCTAATGCAAGTAGTATTATAGCGCGAAATAAGCGCAATTAAGAGATTTCTGACGCGGATATCGTAAGGCATTACGCCAAAATAAGACTGCGCCAGATTTGCCAGGATTGCCCGGCAATATGTACGAAAAGCATAGGACATTATCTTTTCCATTTTATAAATTTATGTTTGTGTATTTAATTGCTGTCTTCTTGTGTGATCATTATAATTTGTGTTTGGCAGGTTTGAACTTAGCTTTCACAAACTTGGATCACTTTTCTGTGAAATATGAAAGCATGTTGGAAACTGCCTGTTTTGATTTGAAGTGAAGGACACGGTTGAAACAATACCTATCTATGATCTCTAACCGACAGTTCAGTTCAGTTCAGTTCAAGTTTATTGAGGTCTCCATAAAGATGGCTTTTCAGCCCTCTCGTCATAAACAGGCAATAAACTACCTAACTAAGTAAATCATGCGAAGTGCTATCATTAAAGGTATACAATAAAAGCGATTAAAATACAAGAACAGACACTTTCAGTAAAAAAACAACATCACAGACAGTCACGTCCAACTTGTAACATCCTTTGCGCGGACTCTGCTGTTCCAAGTGGACGCAGCTCTATACGGGAAACTGCGTCTGACGCGTTCGGTTCTAATTTTCGACAGCTCTAGCTGATCTCCACTGGTGCCACGAGTATGCCTTTCAGTTACATTCGAGCGACGCTGGATGAGATGAGCCAGCGCCGGGGGCGCGTCAGGCGATATCAGTTTTGCGGATCAATGGCCATATCACGCTCTTCCACATGCCATCAAATCTCTCCCATGCCTAGGAGGGCATCAGGCAGGAGTGATATGCTCCCGTCGGACTAGTCCCAGTGATGATTCGTGCTCCAAAGTTAATGGCTTCTGTATGCGAATCTTTGAGTGACAGAGCATCCACGCCCACACAGTAAGAACAGTAATTAATGGTTTGAAAGGGGAGAAAACAACGAAAAGTGCCTGAAATCAGTAGCTTTTTGGTTTCAAACGGTATCTTGTGTCTTATCTTGGACAGCCCGACGAGAACATGGTAGCAGCGACGGGTCACCTGTGATACCTGTTTTTCCCATGTCAGCGCTGAGTCGATGTACACCCAAAACAAATTTGCGTATGAATTTGGCTTGATTTCACTGTTACCGAACTTGATTGCCAGATAATGGTCACTTCTTTTCCTTTGCGATTTGACAACCAAAAGCTCTGTTTTGTTCGGGTTAATCTTAAGACGGTTCTGCATGAACCGGTTAGTGCACTTCAAGAGTGGCTTTCCGACGGACGCTGTTTGAGAAAAATCCCAAATTTTCAAGCCAAATCCGAATCTAGGATTGAACGTCGTCGGCGTAAGTGACCTGCTTGCCGAAGGGTAAATGTGGTGCTAAGTCGTTGTTAAAAATCAAATATAGTTTTGGGCCTAAAAGTGATCCTTGAACCACACCGTGTGTCACAGGCAGTGCCTCGGCGCCGCTACCCTGGATTTTCTGGGTCCTGTTCTTCAGCCAATCATCAAACCAGTGACGATCCACGCCATACCATCCCAGTTTGTCCAGCAATCGTTCATGCTCCACACTTTCGAACGCACGAGACGTGTCAGCAGCTAGTAGGGTAGTTATATGGCCGTTATCCATGCTTGACGAGATACAATTTAGAGCATCAATCATTGCAGTTTCAGTAGAATGATCACTGCGAAAGCCATGTTGATTTTCACACAATACATGATTCTGGTCAAGATATGGCGATAATTGGTTAGATACGCATTTTTCGCAAAGCTTTCCTGGTACAATCCTGTTAACCCCGCCACTTGCAGGGGGGGGGGTGATTTCGCCCCCCTCAGGTTTTTCAGGAGTAGCGGAAAAACGGCGGCGCACAACGCGCCAATTTCGTTAGGCACCTGTTTGGGCATCATATTACCCAACTTGGAAAAGTTTTACCTTGAGGTCATCTTATGGTCAGGTCACAAGTCCATGTCAAGTGACCTCACCTTCAAAAAAATGTTGGTCGTTCGTGCCAAAGCCACAGTCTTTTTTGAAATTTTGAAACTTGCAGGATTTCATAAGAATATCAGTACCGTACAATTCGTTTTATCTCCGGAAATTTTTCCGTATCCGGTGACCAAAGGTCAGATCAATTTCCTGAATCTCCCCATTAATAAGTGAAATGTGATAATAAACAATGGCTTCCCTTTCAGAAAATATGCATTGGATCAGGCTAATTTTTCAGAATCATGCTAATTTTACTCATTATAAATGATCAGGTGCAATTGTTGCTTTTAATTTCTACAAGGGTCATCTGAGTCATCCAGCAATGATTTGCTAATAACACTCTTGATTAGAAAAAGAGGATAATTGACACCAATGTGTTCGTATCGTCTAGCGCGTTGCCCGGCATATGCAACATGGACCTACCTGGGTCCACACAAATGACCGCTTGAACCATGAGGTCAAATTTTGAACAGTTGACCTTACCAGGTCACCGTATATATGTTTCAAAGTGCATCAATGAGACAAACACGATGGCGTAAAAAACGATCCCCTATCTTTCTTAGGTCACATGCTATTCACGAAAAACTGTTTTGCTAAAAACATATTTTTTTACCTTTCATGACCTCTGGAGCCTAAACTATTGATCTGAGCTCAATTTTGAGGACCTTTAAGCGATTGCAAATTTAAATGGCTATCGATTGCCTCCCTAATCGTTTGCTCCTAGCTATCATAGTTTCCGAGATAATCGGGGGTTTCTGGAAAAGAATCCTAAACGAGTCCTAAAACCGGAAAATCTGACCTTTGGTGACCACTGGTGACCTCAATTATGACCTGATCCAAGAAAAGACTGAAATACTTCCGATAGAACTTGCCTAGAGCTATCCAATGCCGTTTTCCGCTTGTCGCTACGTTGCGTAGTTTTGGGAGATCTCACGGGGGGCGGGAAATCAACCCCCCCTGCAGTTCGTGTTCGCGCGAACCCTGCAAGTGCGCGGGGTTAAACCCGCGCACTGCAGGGGGGCGGTTGAATTTTCCGCCCCCCTCAGGTTTTTCTGGAGTAGCGGAAAAACGGCGGCGCAGCGCCGCCAAATTTTCGTACACCTGTTTTGGGCATCAATTACCACACTTTGGAAACGTTTTGAACTTCAGGTCATCTCAAGTCAGGTCACAAGTCCATGTCAAGTGACTCACCTTCCAAAATGTTTGCGTTCGTGCCAAGCCACAGTCTTTTTTCGAAAGTTTTGAAACTTGCAGGATTTTATAAGATATCGGTACAATACAATTCGTATATCTCGGACTTTTGGTATCGGTGCACCAAGGCAGGTCCATTCCTGACCTCCCCTTTATAAGTGGAATGGGAAAATTAACAAATGCCTTCCCTTTCAGTAAACATTCATTGGACAGGCTAATTCTTTCAGAATCAATGCTATTTTAGCTCGTTCTAAATGATCAAGGCCCGCAATTGATGCTCAGTGTTTCTACAAGGTCAATCTGAGGTCATCGAGGTCATCAGCAATGATTTGCTAATAACTCTTGATAAGAAAAGAGATAGAGACGAATTAGTTGCACCAATGTTGTTTGTTCTCGTCTAAGCCGCGTTGCCCAATATGCAAACTGACCTACCTGGGTCAGCCAAATGACCTTGACCTGAGGTCAAATTTGAAAATTGGACCTTACCAGGTCACCGTGTATATGATTCAGAAGTGCATCAATGATACAAACACGTGGCGTCAAAATTATTTCCCTATCTTTCTTAGGTAACAGCATTCACGAAAAACTGTTTTGGCTAAAAAAACAGTATTTTTGACCCTTTCATGAACTCTGGGAGCCTGAACTATTGATTTCTGAGATCAATTTTGAGGACATACATGTGATTGCAAATTTAAATAGCTATCGATTGCTCTCTAATTGTTTCTCCTAGCTTATCATAGTTTTCGAGATAATCGGGGGCTTTCTGGAAAAGAGTCCTAAAAGAGTCCTAAAACCGGAAAATCTTAACCTTTGGTGACCACTGGTGACTCAATTGTGACCTAATCCAAGAACAGACTGAAATACTTTCGATAGAGCTTGCCTAGAAGCTACTAATGCGTTTCCGCTTGTCACTACGTTGCGTAGTTTTGGAGATCTAAACGGGGGGGGGCGGAAAAATCTACCCCCCCTGCAGTTCGGTTTCCGGCGCGAACCCCCTGCAGTGCGCGGGGGTTAAATGCCTGCTGCTCTCGATTTTGTGCGGTCCATGTCCGCGTCCTCTCGGGCGTGGTCTTCTTCTTCATGGATTACGTAGCTCTTCATTTTCGTGGTAGCCAGGGGCTGGGTGGTGTTTTTAGCCGGATGGTTTCGCCAGAGGCATGTGTCGATCGATGATAGGTTGCCATACCCAGAGCCAGGCCTCCCACTTCTGGCTGATGCTGCTCTTGGCACTGTAAAACGGTGCTCCAGTTGGCCAGAGAGAAGGTCTAAGCGAGGGCGTCGTGTCGACGTTTCTCGTGGAGCGAACAGTGATGGTCTGCGCTTGTCGGCGTGTTCGCTTGGCCAAAACATCAACTGCGACAAGATCATGGTCGCTGATGTTGCAGTGGATGACTCGGGCATTGGTGGTGAGCTCCGGATGTGATGTCAATACGTGATCGATGAGCGTCGATGTAGTGGGGGTTGTACGAGTCGGTGCGTTAATCAACTGCTGGAGAGAGAGAGAGGTCCTCCAGCAAGGCTAGGTAATGCTGGGGCCCTGCTGATAGCGGCTGCAGCAGGTCGATGTTGACGTCACCCAGCACGTACAGTGGGTGTTGCCTGGCGAGCAGTGACGTCATCTGATGGTGAAGGTCGTTCATCACCGGCAAGATGGGTGATTTTGGCGGCCTGTAGAGAACTCCGACGACGAATATGGATCCGCCTACGAAGCGTATTCACAGTGACTCCAGCTGAGAGCCAGTCTTGGGCACGGTTAACACCAGGGGCGTCGCCACAGGGGGGACGGGGGGACACCGTCCCCCAACCGTTAGGCTGGGGGGTATTATCCCCTCCAGTTTTGGACAGTCTCCCCAGGCATTTATCTGCACTTCACTCGGAAACAATGCATTTTTTATATATCTTATGCGTTTGGAAAAGCATGTGCTCGGCCTTTTTCCCCTTTCTACTTTTTCACTTTTGAAGGTAATTTGGCAGCAGTTTAAACAGCGTTTCGACAGCAGAAGACATGAGTCATGGCGCGAAATGGGCTGTTGGTTATTTACGGCACACTTTGTGTAATGTTTCCTAATAAAAATAGTGTCTGTCTGTTCTGTGCCTGTCCCTTCCACATTTGCCTCTTTAGTCTTGTCTTTCCACGTGTTTTAAATCGTGGTTGAAATAAATATGATATAGACGCTTCTTAAAAAAATGTGGTACATAATGAATCGAAATGTATGTATGGCATCTAGTTACATTGATCAGAAAAATACAATTTTATGTCAAAATGATTTAAATACCTTTGCAGCGGTCCCAAATCCCAGGCTGTCCGCAAGTAAAAAAACTGGAGAAATTGCACCTGGCTTTGCGGCAAGTTTTCGCCATTGCTTATACAAATTTGTCTTAGCCACTTAAAATCTACAAGGCTGGAGGCCCACCGTCTATATTTCTGGGTTTTGTCAGGCAAACCCGTTAAAATTTCGCCCCGCATCGCGGCGCTTAATAATTTAAGTAGGTACCTACTATATCATGGAAATTAATATTGAAATGCTGCAAAGAAGCTTTTTTCGTCATTTCATCTGACCCCCACTTAAAAACTTCGGCGACACCCCCGCGAAGTCAGTTTGAATTAACGTTATCTCCTACTTATATGTGTATATTCCGTAGCATGTATGCTACAAAGTATTGCGCTTTTGCGTTTTTTTAATGCTTTTAAGCTCTTATACCAAAAAAAGTTGACCGGCCCAAAGTCGGGGAGACAAAAATGGGGTAACTTTTTGCCAAAAAAGTTGCCCCAAACCGACGGCTGGATCCACCAGTGTCCGTCCCCCCTCAAAATATCGTGGCGACGCCCCTGGTTAACACTTCTGCCTGCATCGTGTCCCGATAAATTATGCAGACGCCACCACCGCGCGATTTACGATCGCAGCGCTCCAACCGCGTAACCAAGGGCAATATGAGGAATCTACCTTTCCCCTCTTCACTTATGGAATGTTTCGCCGATCATAGAAATATCCAGTTTGGTGTCTGTCCACAGGGCCGTTCACAATCGTCCATAGACGGCATGAGGTGGTTTGACGTTTATAGTGTGCCAAATTTTCACGTGACGCGCCGGCTGCTCCGTCGCTAGCTGGTCTCGATGGCGAGCCGTCTCGCGGAACGTGAGTCTGGCTGGTATTGTCAGGCATCGGTAAGCTGTGAATGTTTCGTGCAAGCTCTTGCACGAAACTCTTGCAGTGCTCAACTGACAGCACTGATAGGATCATAGAGATATCATGATATCCATGATCCTGACAACGCTGTCAACCCGCTGAACACTGCAAAAAAACATACACTGTCAATACATTGATCATGCCATGGATGAGAAATACCCTGGATTGGCCACTCTCTGTCGGCGCCTTTGATGTAGGAGACGATGGCGGCCATCTAGCGGTCGAAGCGCGAAGCTTCGGCATACAGGAGAGCTCCCGCCAACCACATCAAGCCGAACACGTCCCCCTCGTTATCTTCCGATCTATAACGCAGCGCGATGCACAAGGCGGCCAATAGAAAGCTCTTTAATAGACGAGCCAGAATACGAGAAATATTCTGAATAAGGTCAACTGTCCCAGGTCACGCAGGGCAAGGGTAAAAACAAGGTGTTTTAAGTTGATGGGCTCATATTTTCCGTCCAAAGCCTTAGATGATACTCTTTTCCACACAAATTGTTCTCCAATTATGACTCAACAATTACTCAAGGTAATGGTATGAAAATTGGTATTCAGTATTGTTGGATCCCATATTTGAAATGGCATTACACATTTCCATATAATTAAATAACCAATGAATGTACGGCAACGGCACGCCCACCATAATGATCCTTACCTTCAAAGGATTATATATACCAATATTTATCTGCGTAAAAAAAAACAGTTGTACTTGCAGAGGGAAAAGGCATCTGAAGCACTTCCGCAATTCGACGCTATTTAACATAAACAAACCCNAAATCTCTCCCATCCCAGAGCATCCAGGGCAGGAGTGATATGCTCCCGTCGTGCCAGTCCAGTGATGATTCGTGCTCCAAAGTTAATGGCTCTCTGTATGCGGAGCTTTTGAGTGACAGAGCATCCACCCCACACAGTAGAACAGTAATTAATGTGAGGGAACACGAGTGCCTGAATCTGTAGCTTTTTGGTTGCAAACGGTATCTTGTGTCTTATCTTGGACAGCCCGACGAGAACATGGTAGCAGCGACGGGTCACCTGTGACACCTGTTCTTTCCCATGTCAGCGCTGAGTCGATGTACACCCCAATAATTTTTGCGTATGGATTTGGCTTGATTTCACTGTTACCGAACGGCGAACTTGATTGTCAGATTAGGGTCACATAATCTCCTTTGCGATTTGACAACCAAAAGCTCTGTTTTGTTCGGGTTAATCTTAAGACGGTTCTGCATAAACCAGTTAAGTGCCACTTCAAGAGTGCTTTCGACGCGCTGTTTGAGAAAACCCAATTTTTCAGCCAAATCCGAATCTAGGAATTGAACATCGTCGGCGTAAGTGACCTGCTAAAGGAGCTTGGTTGGCTCAGAATAGAAAAGTTTGTAGCTGAGCGCGACTTGCACATTATGTACAAGTCATCCATTGACACAAACGCATCAGTGTCAATCCGCGACTCCTGGCCGACCGCTCCGATGTACTCTCGCACCATCGAGCCGACACAAACACCGAGAGCTGAAGTGGCCAGAGTCAGAACGGAGTTTGCGCGGCGCTCCTTTTGTGTCGTGCTACGCAGGCATGGAACCAGCTGCCGGTGTCTGTCAGATGCTATCCAAGTTTTAGTATTTAAAAAAAAAGTTATAAATAATAAACTTTTACATTCAAATATCTCGCGAAATATTGATTTGTATGCAACATAATGTTTATCACGTTAATCAGCACATTTTTCGCATTATTTCGCAAATATTCACCAAACAACCTGCAACTATTCCATTACCGGGTACTAGCGGGTACAAATAAATACTTCGTGAAAACAGCTAGTATTACGTTATCTTTATTAGGAAAAAAAATATTCGTAAAACTGTTTTTGCAAAAAAAAATGACTTAAATGACCTCTAGAGCCAAAACTATTTACCTGGGTCAAATTTGAGGACATCAACGTCGATTGCAAATTGTAATGGCTTTCGATTGCTGATTGACTGTTTATTTCTAGATAGCATAGTTTCTGAGATATTTGGGGGTTTCTGGAGCAATGTCGTCAAACTTAAAAATTGTACCTTCGATGACCTCTGGTGACGAGTTTTGACGTGAGCGAAAAATAAATCTGAATTAGATTATAAATGGTTTTTGATTACTTTTCGAACAGCGTTTTTTGTTTTGGTCTACGTGCCATAGTAGCCGAGTTAGAGGGGGGCTTCAAACACCCCCCAGTTGGACACGGTAAATGCAGAGGCCCAATGGGACCCGGTTTAATGACATTCATGCAATACAAGAAAGTATTTTGGTTCGCTTCCTTTTCCTCAGATTACGTTACAGTTTCGCAAGCTTCCTCTCCAGCTTCCGTAGGGTAGAACACCAGTTTCTGTTATTGCGGGACCTTGAATGCCATGGTAACCAAGGTCAAGTGTCGGACTCTGTGTATAAAAAGGAACGCTCCTGGTAAGAGGCACCCAGTTTGCTGACAACACTCAGTCCGTGACCACCAGGACTCTACTTCTCCCAGCCATGAAGCTGGGTAGTGACGCCAGACAGGATTTAGGGTAGTTACAGCAGCGGCCCTGTGCAGCACATTCACACTCGTTTGGTGTGCTCTGTGATTTTTATTTTTAGTATTGTATAGGCAGTAAAATATATATTACAAGTGATAACTAGAGTAGGGTCGTGGTTTAACGTTACGTGGTGTTTAAGAACAAAGTGAAGCAATATAGTAAAAAATATGGCGATAGGAAGCCGGCTGAAATATTAGCATATCATTTTACCTTCGTCTTCATATCCACAGCATATCCTGTTCGCCGTCGTGGCCGCGGCGCCGCCGCCCCTCAGGACAAGCCTCTGGTCAGATTGTCAGCCAGTTCGTTTGACTCGGACGACCAGGGCAGCTACCAGTTCGCTTACGAGCTCGACAACGGACAGAAGGTGGGATAATCACTGCAATGTAGCATATTGCAAAAGCATAGTTATAGACGTGAATTTCTGAACAGCTCTACAAAGAGACGGTTCGTGTTTTTTTGGCTAGACATCACTTAGGTAGGTAGGTTGAAACACAGCAAAAACTTTTCATAAAGACACTTAATGTCACTGTAAACATTCTCGCCATATTCACCATTATACGTGCAACTAAAAATCGAAAGCCATGTCAGTGTGAAAATAAATATTATTGTATATGAAAGAAAACACTAAATATTTTAAAGAGCCGCCATCTGCCATATACATAAATATATATTTTATGACGCTATCAATCTTGTATTGAACCTAAATTTAAATATTTCGAGAGAGAAAAAAACGCATTTCTCCCCTGAAAATGGCTGCGCCTTGTACGATCTTCATGTTTTTAATTAAGTACAACTCAACTGCCAACAGTTTTGTCTATACATGTGCTCCTTGTAGCGGGATGTGGTTCGAGTTCCCTCATCTGAGTTTTATCATTGTTGATGTGTTTACAGGTTGACCAGGCCGGCAAGTCTCTGCCTGGCTCCGAGCCTGAGACGGGATCCATCGACGTCCAGGGCTCCTACAGGCGTCGTCGTGACGACGGCACACCTATCTGTGTCGTAACCAGGCCAACGAGGGCCGGCTTCCAGCCCCAGGCCTGAACTTCTGCCGGGTGGCGCTGCCCAGATCCCGAGTATGCGCGAGCTGCGCTGAGGAGCACCCGGAGCTGTTCTGGGGCCGAGAGCCAGTAATGGACCATGTTTTTCGTTTATCTCATTGTTGATTTAATCAGAATTGATTCCAGCTACTCTGTGATGTCGCACCGTCAATGATCATCTCGCTGCGTTGTGTATCATTAAAAATGTTGATGTGGCAACTTTATCCCAAACCAATACACACCATTTCAATTGTAGGTACTGTATGCAGCGATTGTCATGGATCGGGTGCACCCATGGGTGCCCACAATTCTTCCGATTGTTTGGGATGGGTATGCATTTTTTTACTTTCCTTGGGTACTTGGTGGCCATGGGTATGACAATTTTTTAGTAATGTCCCTAAGCTAAGCGTTATTTTTTACTTGACAACCAGATGTTTAGCCCGCGCCGGGCCGGTGTTTCGCGCACTTTTCTCGGACGGCGGTGAGGGGCGTTTTCGGACGCCCTCTTCTTTACTCGGCTACTTGGGACTAGACGATATGAAAACAAAAACCACGGTTCGAAAGCTCGTTAAAAGGAATTTGGGATTATCCCTTTTAACTTAAAAAAATAATATTTTTCAGGTCAATATTAGGGTCACCAGAGTTCATCAAATGTCAGATTTTCAGATTTAGGACTTATTTCCAGATACCAACAATTATCTGGGAAACTATGATAGCTAGGAGCGAACGAAAACAGGAATCGAAGGCTACTGAAAATTGCACTCGCCAACATGTCCTCAAACTTGAACTCAGGTCAATAGTTCGGGCTCCAGAGATCATCGAAAGTCAAAAGGGCTGCTTCTTGCCAAAATTGTTGTCACGTATATCTGTTTACTTGACCCCCGCCCCACTGGGCATCTGCATTTCCCGCGCCCGACTGGGGGGGGGTCTGAACACCCACCATCGCCCCTCTAACTCGGCTCATTTTTTTTTCTAACTCGGCTCATGGCACGTAGACCAAAACCAAAAGCGCTGTTCGAACCGTCATCAAAAATCATTTCGAGATCTACGTGAGTGTTTTATCGGTCAAGGTCAAAACTCAGGTCACCAGAAGGTCATCGAGTCCATATTCTTTCAAGTTACATTTGCTCCACAAACCACCAAATTATCTCGGGAAAACTATGCTATCTTTAGAAACAAACGGCAACCAAAAAAACCAGTCGCAAGCCATCAATTTTGCGATCGACCATGTTGGCCTTAAATTTGACCTTCAGGTCAAAGTTTTGGCTCTAGGGTCATTTAACCCGCGCTTAAACGGGAAAATATTGCCCCCCCCTCTGTCGTTTATTCTTGATTACTCACACACCGTTTAAGATATCAACTTGAAACTTGCCGTACCTTCCTGCACATCACTTTTAAATCGGTTGGAAAAATTTGAAAATATATGGGTTAGATATACACCGTTTTCTGACGTCACGTTTTTTGTTAATTTTGCTATAAAATCTCTCAAGATTTAAGCAGCTGTAAAATGGTTACATTTTACGATAAACTAAAACCCAAAAACTGGAAGATAGCAAGTTGCATGTAGTAAAAACTGCAATCTCAAAATTTCCCAAATTTTGATTTTTTCCCAATATTTTTTCATTTTATATGTTTTCTTATATTTTTTTCTTACATAAAAAACGGAGGTTATATTAGAAAGTGGTGTTCAAGTAACATACAAACTGACAAAAAATGTCACCATTTTTTACATACATGACATACATGACATTTTTTCAAGCCTTTCAAGCAAAACGAACTATATACCTCTGAATTTAGCAATAAAATCACCAAGGTTCGATAAGCTGTGAAAAGGAGAAATTTAAAATATAATTTAATAAAACAAGATAAGACAGTATATAGATGTTCTAAAACAAAAAAAAAA
The DNA here is from genome assembly GCA_014673585.1 of Semibalanus balanoides. Classification (NCBI taxonomy): domain Eukaryota; kingdom Metazoa; phylum Arthropoda; class Thecostraca; order Balanomorpha; family Balanidae; genus Semibalanus; species Semibalanus balanoides. The sequence continues at coordinate 14,368 of VOPJ01015537.1, read as the reverse complement.
AAATTGACATGATAGTTTTTTTTTTGTTTTTTTTTTGTTTTTTTTGCGAAAATATGCAAAACTAGATATGTATTTGAAAGAAAGGTGTTACAACAAATATAAGAAGTCAAGTTTACAATTTAAAAACACAATTTGTATTAAGAAAAACCTAAGAATTTGGTAAGTGATGACGTAAAATTTTGAAATTGCGTTATTTTTGCTTATTTTGACAAGGATAAATACCAATGAAATGTTCAGCCAATGTATAATCTGAGATTAAAATGGTTCTAAAACATGCCATTTTTGTTTAGATTTATCAATTACAACATTTGACCTCATTTGGACCTGAACTTTTGACCTCAGTTGACACTTACTTCATTTGAATGAGCTCCGATGGTGCCTTAATTCTGGGACTATCGATTTATACGTTAAAAACCATCCCATAAAACTTGATTCGCATAACTTTCAAAAAATACGTTTCTGACAGGTTACCTATTGTTAAGACCTGATCTTGAAAACTTGATCTTTGCCAAAAAATCTCCTTTTCGTCATGTGGGATGTTGTTTGCAGTACCTTTGGGGGCACTTTGGGTGATCATGCGTTGCAATAAAAAGGCTCCATTGTGAGAAATGTCTCGATTGTGATCTTATTGACCTAGACCATGACCTGATTTCGACATTGATTAAAAAATTTCAAAGGTATGCTTAGATGCGTCTCGATTAGATATTTCGAACGCCGCCTTTGCTCGTCTTCGCTTGATCATCGGTTCCGGAGATAAGGTGGGCAAATTGCCCCGGTCAATGGCGCTCGAAATATGATCCTGGTTCGAGCGCGGGTTAAGCCAAAATGTTTTATTTTTTTGCATAAAAAATTAAATTTACTTCTTACCTTATAACGATGACCACAATACTATTTACGCTATCAAGTTTGTCTCATCAACGCATTAAAATTTGTTATTTTACCCTGCTAGGTCAACTTTAAAAAAAATACCTCAGGGTCAAGGTCAAGTGGTGACCATGGTTAGTTTTCATGTTGCATATGCAGAGACGGTCTCAACGAGACAAACACATTTGGAAAGTTGCTTTCTCTATGTTTCATTATTGTCCAGATGATACAACGAAAAGGTGTTGTGTGACTCGGATGACTCAGGTGACCCCCGTTTGGATCATTTAAAAAACTTTGCCACTTGGATTATTTATAAGATTCTATGATAACATTATCCAGACGGAAATGGACTGATATTCTCGAAAAAAATAACAATATTTATCCTTTGACTTATAATGTGGAGGTCACAACATTTACCTGACCTTATGTCACCGATATCGCAAATTCGAGATCCACACTTTCTAGATAGGTACTGATAGCTTAATGCAATCCTAAAAGTGTGATATCGATCCCAATGAAACTGTGGTCATGGCACGACCGCAAACTTGTTGGGAGGTGAGCTGGTGACCTGATTTAAATCCCGACAAGAAACTTAAATTTTCGCAAAATGTGAGGAAAGTATCAATGATAAGTTATTCCAAAATTTAGCGGCGCTACACGCAGCCGTTTTTTCGTCATCTCGATAAAACCGCATGGGGGTGTTCACCCCCCCCCCCCCAATGGGGCGTGGGTTAATTGAGATACGAGATTAGTTATGAAACCATCGTGTTTGTATCGTGAAGGCGCTTTGAATCATGATTGTCATGGATTTACAAGGTTTGGTCAAACTAGAAATGTGACCTCAGGCCAAGGTCAAGTGTTGAACCAAAAAGTTCATGCTGCACATCCTGAGACACGTCTAGACCAGACTAAGACATTGGTGCTGTTTTCATTTTTATATCTTGATTTTATCGAGAGGCATTTACAAAAAAGTGTTGGTGGCCTCGGATGACCTCCGCCAACCCTGTAGGGATACTAGAACAGAGACTGCACCTTGGTCTTCAAGAATAGCCTATGACAACATGATACAGAAGGAATTGAGCTGATGTCATGCGTATCCTCAGAATAAAAAGCATTTGAATATTTCCCTGCTGACTTTTAATGAAGAGTTCAAGAAATTAACCTGACTTCAGGTCACTGATATACAAAAATCTTGGATAAACGAACTGTAAGTAATAATGTTTTCATAAAATCCTATAAGTACGAAACCGAGCAAACGAAATCTGTGGCTTTGGCAGCACCGCATTTTTTGGGAGTTGGGGTCACCTGGCCTGGCCTAGTGATCTGACCTGACATGACCTCAAGTAAAAAAACAGCGAGAGCTGAACAAAAGATAAATGAATAGGTACTGTAAATTTGGTGGCGCTACGCACCGCGGTTCTCCCGATATCGAGGGAAAACCTGAGGGGGGCGGCTAAACGCCCCCCCCCCCGGCCCGGCGCATTTGAAACAAGTAAATATATTGATAAATGATAAAGGACACTTAAACAATATTTTTTATAATTGTATGATAACAATAAATATTGGTGGAAGGTTAAAAAAAAACATCATGTCTGTTCAAAAGTCTGATCCAATATGACAATGTTAACCGAAAAGTGTTCGGTGAGTCCGTAATCCTTAGCAACACACAGGTGCGTGGTATTTTTTCTCGTTAATACACCTTTTCTGCACTCGCATTTGACCAATGGGTAAAACTATTTTAAACACTCTGCATAAAGAGGGCACAACTTATTGCTGTTTCACCATAAATATTCATTATTCACCATAACTATTAATCGGCATTCCATTACAGCTCGTCATTGAGCAAAACTTCCAATAATCTCCAAAATAGATCGGCATTGGGTGAAATAAATCGCAATGAAAGTTATGCACACCGACGAGCCGATATTTTGATCGCCCATCTATTTCCGTCAACGCACAATTGCTATACTCGTATAATATCAGTGACAAAAATTATCGTCCGTAGTCGAAATCATGTTGATTTATGAAAAAGTTTTGCCAAGTTAGTAATCAAGTGAGTAGTGTTAAAATAGTTTTGCTCATCTGTTAAATTCGGGCGCCAGCAGCCGATCTGTTTTGTCGAATGATGATTGTTGAAATTGCCGCTCAAACAGCTATGCTAAATGGTCAAATGCGAGTGCAAAAAGGTGTAGTATGCTAATAAATATGCTAGGATAATGGTAGCAAATTGTGGAAAAAAATAAATATCTGCTTAAAGGGAAATAATCACATTACATTTTTGTTAGCAACAATTTCTTAGGCTTCTGTTATGATATAACAATGATTTAATTTAATTTTTATAATTAAATAAAGTTATTCCCTTTATGTAATGTTGTAAGTTCTTACAATTTAAAAGCAAGTATACATACTTCTTTCGAAACTCATGAGCAGTGTTATCCCATCCCTATTCCCATCAATACACAGTACGCCAATTCTGGCGCAGGTGTTTCGAATTTGTTCAACGCTGGACAATGACCCTGAAACAAATCGCCGACACTAAAATAAGCACAGGTAGGATATGGTTGAAACGCACAATTAACTTTTAATGTTATTTCCATTTTTGTGTATAATTTGTTATTATTGGGGGATCAATAACTCCTTTTCATGATAATATAAGGCATAGCCTTGAATACAATCAGTAACGAAACTATATAAAACTCTTAATCTAGCAAATCAATGAAGCTATTTTCACAAATTGAGGCGTCACAGCCACTAAAAGGCCACCAAATTAGACGCACATATAACTGCTAATTTGGTTACGTGTTCATTGAATAGCTGTTCCATATTGAGGATCTAAAGGCATTTTATTACAACAAGCAGGACGCAAACTATATTTTATATCCCATTACGAAACAACAAAATACTTAAAATGTCCGCAGCTCCATGAGGACCAAAAATACTTGCAAGCACCTTGCAAGTACCGGTCGTTTAATCGTGGATCGCTTACCAACTTTAAATTCCAATATCTTTTGAAAAGAAAGTTTGTATGCAAAATGTGACGAATTTAGAATATATTTTGATCTGTCTGTCGATTTCAAGTGATAACTCCATGTTAGTGGGAAAAGATGATTATTTCCTTTTAATATGAATGGTCCGGACCGGACATGGGCCTCAATATTATGAATTTAAATGAGTCTGGTATGGGTCTGGGCTTGGTGTTCATGGGCTTCGGATCGGCTGGGCTTGGGGTTGGGCACCCATGACAATCTATGCTATATACTTAGTATGTAATATATCTATCACAAGATCATATAAAAATAAAAATTAACAGACACAATGGAAATCACAATTATTATAAACTTGAACTCTCTAATAAACTGCGCTATGCCAGGGCTCAGCGCGACTTTCGCCGTGCCTTGCGGGGCGCAGGAGGGGGGGGCGTTAGACGCCAACTCTGATTCGGCTCCTCTGGAAAGTAGCGAAAACTAAAAATACTTTTCGAAAGCTTGTCAAAATTAATTTTAAAACTATTTCAGACATTTATTTCTCTGGTAATCTTGGGGTCACAACTCACTAGAGCTGATCAAAAGACAGATTTTTCAGAATTATGAATTCCATACGAAAATCCAAAACTTCTCTAAAGCTATGACAGCTGGGGCATTGCATGACAGATCGACCAACCCATAACACCATATCTCTCATATTTTGATTAAACTTCGTGTTTAGGGTTATCTTGGCTGTAGATTCACGCGATAAAAAAACTTCAGTCTTATCCGTCAAATGGTTTTTCAGTTATAGCCTCTGGCATTATTCGATTTTACTCAAACCTATAATTTTAAGCGGGTGATATCTCGTATATAAATATTATTGGAGTCATATAAACCTATATATCATAAAAGTCACCATAAGCTATATATTAATGTGATATAACATTTTTGTATTAGAACTTTCTAAATTTTACAACTCGATTTTAAGAAAAATCAGGTTTTGTTTAATGTGGCCACCTAACAATCTGATGTTTGCCCTGCCAGGATTGACTTCAATGTATAAGGCTTCGATAGCAAAAATATTGGACATTTGTTTTTTTCTCTCAAAATATTGTATTTATATTTTTCCATTTGGAAAAAAGGCCAGGGCCACAGTCACGTATTTGATAATAACTTTGCACGTAAAAGTGAAAAAGCCTAACTGAACAGTATTATGTCTGCCTCGTCTAGCTGCATTAAAATGTATACATAACACGGCCCCTGCATGTTGCTCTTTTACCTCAAGGTCACGTGGGGGTCAGATTCTGACCCCCCCCCCCCGCACATCGCTATCCTCCGAAACCAATAACTGCAGCGAGACTTTCAAGGTGGCAGTCAAAGGTTCTCAATGATTTGCATCTAAATCATATGCAAAATTGTCAAAATAAAGATACATGTCAGGTCAAGGTCAGGTCAAAGGTCAAAATTGAAGTTTTTGAGTTTTTGGGTCATACTTTCCATCATAAAGCTTCAAATTAAAACTATTATCAAACAAAGCACTCTCAATGACTCAATGCATCTCCTGTAAAAGTGAAATTGTAAGCAAAGGTCAAGGTAGCAGGTTCAGGTTACAAAAGGTTACAAAAAGTATCGCTCGGGTTACAAAAGGTCACTCTTGGTAAGATGTCTACAAAAGTCATGAAACGCATGTGTTATGGGTCATTTTACACGTATAATTCGTTAATGGCAGCCGGTTTCACAACTTGATAGCATTTAAGGTCAATGTTAGGTCGTTTAAGGTCAACATATGAAAATTAACTAGTCTTAATAAAAAAGGCACATTTCTAGGCACGGAACTTCAAAAATGACGCCATGAGTTACTTATACCTAGGGAACCATAAGTGAGTCAAAAATAAAGATATTGATTTGAAATTTTGTTTGGGTATCCTTTATACTTATTTTTTTTTACATGTTTTCCGTTTTTTTAATATGACACAAAATTGATTTTGCAAAAAAGTTTCGTTTTCCCACCAAAAAATGGAATGCAGGTCGTCATTAAAACGTGTTTATCTCACAACAAGCTACATTATTTTCATTGCAATTTTTTAGAAGTTGGATAATTTATATAGCATAACTTTCGAACGCTTTACGTCGATATCTATGATTAATTTTAAGTTAATAAGAAAGTTCAGGAAGGGGGCAGATTATGTCCCACTGTGGGGCACGGGTTCACATAATTCTGGCCGACCGCAGGATAGGGTTAATCCCACCCCTTCAGTCATTAGTGGGTTAAAGGCATTCATGCAACACAGGACAGTATTTTGGTTCGCTTCCTTTTCCTCAGATTACGTTACAGTTTCGCAAGCTTCCTCTCCAGCTTCCAGGGTAGAACACCAGTTCTGTAATGATGCCATTGGTGACCTTGGCCATGCGTAACCAAGGGTTTCAGGTCGGGACTCTGTGTATAAAAAGGAGCGCTGCCTGGGAAGAGGCAACCAGGTTTGCTGATACCACTCAGTCCGTGACCACCAGACTCTACTCATCCCAGCCAGAAGCTGGTAAGTGACGCCGACAGATTAGGGTAGTTACAGCAGCGGCCGCTGGGTGGCAGCACATCCGCACTCGCTTGATGTGCTCTGTGATTTTATTTCTAGAATTGTATAGGCAGTAAAATATATGTTACAAGTGTATAACTAGAGTACGGTTTTTAAACTTTACGTGTGTTTAAGAACAAAGCTAAGCAATATATAAAAAATATGGCTATTATAGGGAAGCCGACATCAAATATAGCCTATCATTATACTCCTCTATCACATCCACAGATCATCCTGTTCGCCGTCGTGGCCGCGGCCGCCGCCGCCCCTCAGGACAAGCCTCTGGTCAACATTCTCAGCCAGTCGTTTGACTCGGACGACCAGGGCAGCTACCAGTTCGCTTACGAGCTCGACAACGGACAGAAGGGGGATATCACTGCAGCAGCATATTGCAAAGCGCGTAGTTTATATTACGTTGAATTGCCTGAAAGCTCTACCCAAAAAAACAGTTTTCGTTGTTTTGGGCCAGACATCACTTAGGTAGGGTAGGTTGAACACAGCACAACTTTTCATAAAGACACTTAATGTCACTGTATCATTATGCGCCACATTCACCATTATACGTGCAACTAAAAATGGAAAGCTATTTCAGTGTGAAAATAAATATTTATTTGTATATGGAAGAAAACACCTTAAATATTTTAAAGAGCCGCCAATCTGCCATATACCATATATATATATATATATATATATATATATATAAAGATATATATTATATATACCATATACCATGCGCCATATATGGAGTGCATGACCGCTATCAAGCTTTTATCGAACCTAAATTTGAATATCGAGAGTAAAAAACGCATTTCTCCCGAAAATGGCTGCGCCTTGTATGATGTTCATGCTTTTCAATTAGTACAACTCAACTGCCAACAGTTTTGTCTATTACATGTGCTTCCTTGTAGCGGAGGTGTGTTTGGTTCTCTTTCATCTGAGTTTTATCATTGTTTGATGTTTTTACAACAAAGGCTGACCAGGCCGGCAGTCTCTGCCGGGATTCGAGCCTGAGACGGGATCCATCGACGGTCCAGGGCTCTACAGCTTCGTCGGGATGGACGGCAAACACTTACTCGGTGTCGTACCAGGCCAACGAGGCCGGCTTCCAGCCCAGGCTGACTTCCTGCCGGTTGGCGCCTGCCCAGATTCCCGAGTATGCGAGCTGCGCCGAGGAGCACCCGGAGCTGTTTCTGGGCGGAGAGCAGTAATGACCATGTTTTTCGTTACCAGTGATAAATCAGAATTGTTCCAGCTACTCTGTGATGTCGCACCGTCAATGATCATCTTCGCTGCGTTTGCAATATCATAAAATGTGATGTGCAACTTTATCCCAAACAATACACACCATTTCAATGACAGGTACTGTATGCAGTGATTGTCACGGATTGGGTGGACCCATGGGTGCCCACACAATGCTTCCGATTGTCTGTGCTGGGTATGCATTTTCTTACTTGCCATGGGTACTGGGCGGCCATGGGTATGACAATTTTTTAGTAATGTCGCAAAGCGTTATTTTTTACCTAACAACCAGACGTTTAACCCACGCCGGGCCAGTGTTTCGCGTTACCTTCCTCGGGCCGGCAGTGGGGGGACGTTTCGGTGCCCCCTTCTAACTCAGCTACTATTGGACCCAGACATATGTAAACCAAAAACACGGTTGGATATCTCGTTAAAAGGAATTTGGGAACTATTTCGGTGAACAATTTTTTCATGTCAATATTAGGGACACCAGAGTTCATCAAATGCCAGATTTTCCAGATTTAGGACTTAGTTCCAGATACCACCAATTATCTTGGAAACTATGATAGCTAGGAGCGAACGAAAAACAACAATCGAAGGCTTTTGAAGATTGCACTCGCCAACATGTCCTCAAACTTGAACTCAGGTCAATAGTTCGGGCTCCAGAGATCATCGAAAGTCAAAAGGGCTACTTTTTGCCAAAGCTGCTGTAACGTATAGCTGTTTACTTAACCCGCGCCCCACTGGGCCTCTGCATTTCCCGCGCCCGACTGAGGGGGAGGGTCTGAACACCCACCATCGCCCCTCTAGCTCGGCTCATGGCACGTAGACCCAAACCAAAAGCGCTGTTCGAACCGTCATCAAAAATAATTTCGAATCTACTTGAGTTTCTTTCGTTCACGTCAAAACTCAGGTCACCAGAGGTCATCTGAGGTCCATATTTCAAGTTTTAGACATTGCTCCACAAAACCACCAATTACTCAGGAAAACTATGCTACTCAGAAACAAACGGCAAGCAAAAAAACAGTCGCAAGCCATTACATTGCCGATCGACCATGTTGGCCATTAAATTTGACTCAGGTCATATAGTTTGGGTCTAGGAGCCATTTAAAAGCTCCCGAGCTTAAAAACCGGGAAAAATTGCGCCATAACCACACCAACCACCCTTTGTCGTAATTATTTCACAGTAGAATACTTAACACGACACACCATGTTTAGAATATCAACTGAAACTTGCCGTCAACTCTTCCTGGCCACATCACTTTTACATCGCGTTGAAAAAATTAAAATAATGGGTATGGACTAGTACAACGTATTTGAACGTCACGTTTTTATTTTATTATGCGATCAAATCTCTCAAGATTTAAGGCTTCAAATAGGTTTTACAATTAATGATAAACTAAAACCGCAAAAACGGAACGATAGCAAATAGACAGCTGTAGTCAAAAACTGCAATCTCTCAATGAATTCCCATTTTGATTTTTGCCCAATTATTTATTTTCATTTATATATTTCTTTATATTTTCTTAAACATAAAATAACGGAGTTTTACATTTAGAAGTGGTGTTCGACTATGCAACATATAGGAAGCCTGAGCAAAGAAATGTCACCAACTTCTCCTATGTTTTACATACAGACATACATTGACATTCTTTTCCACAAACCCTTTCAAGCAAAACGAACTATAAACTTCGAATTTAGCAATAAAATCACCAAAAGTTCGATAAGCTGTAAAGAAGGAGAAATTAAAATTATTTTAAATTGAAACAATTATAATTAGAACAGATATATGAGTGTTCGTTAAAACAAAAAATACAGTCAAATTTGACCATACATTGTGGTTTTTTTATTTATACTTCTCTTTTTGCGAAAAATATCAAAAACTAGATATGTATTTGAAAGAAAGGTGTTACAACAATATAAGAGTCAAGTTTCAGATAAAAAACACAATTTTTATTAAGAAAGCCTAAGAATGGTCACTGATGACGTACAATATTGAAATTGCGTTTAGTTTTGCTTATTTTGACAAGATAAATACCAATAAATGTCAGCACTGTATATCTGAGATTAAAATGGTCTAAAAACATGCCATTTTTGTTTAGATTTATCAATTACAGCATTTTACCTCATTTTACCTCACTTTGACCTCAGCTTGACACTTACTTCATTTGAATGAGCTCCGATGGTGCCTTAATTCTCACTATCGATTTGTACGTATAAAACAGCCCATAAAACATGTGTTGCAAGACTTTCAAAAAATATGTTTCGGACAGTGACCTATTGTGACCTAATCCTGACCTTGACCTTTGCAAAAAATCTCCTTTTAGCTCATCTTGGATGTGTTTCATACCTTTAGGGGCACTTTGGGTGATCATGGTTGCAAAAAATGACTCCGGATGGAAATTATGTTCCATAAACTCAAATGTCTCGATTTTGACCTTTGACCTGACCTTGACCTGATATGCGACCTTGATTAAAAAAAAATGAGTATGTTTAAGATGCGTTTCGATTAGTGATTTCCAACACCGCCTTGCGCTTCTCGCTACGATCGTCGGTTCCGGAGATAAGGGGGCAATATTTGCCCCCTGGTCAATTGCGCTCGGATATGATCAATTACTTTTTACCTTATAACGATGACACAATACTGTTTTAGCTAGCAAGTTTGTCTCATCAAGGCGCATTAAAATTTGTTATTTTTTACCCTGCTAGGTCAACTTAAAATATTACCTCAGGTCAAGGTCAAGTGGTGACCCTGGTAGGTCATGTTACATATGCAAAGAAGTGTCTCGACGAGACAAACACATTTGGGAAAGTTGCTTTTCTCTATCTGCATTATTGTTCAGAGTTATTGACGAAAAGGTGTTGGTGACCTCGGATGACCTCAGGTGACCCCGTTTGGATCATTGAAAAAACTTGCACTTGGATTATATATAATATTCTATTAAAACATTATCCAGACGGAAATGGACTGATATTCTCGAAAAAGAAAGCGTTATAACATTTATCACTTGACTTATAATGGGGAAGTCACAACATTTACCTGACCTTTGGTCACCGATATCACAAATTCGAGATTCACACTTTGTAGATACTGATAGCTTAATGCAATTACAAAAGTTACGCCCCACTGAGCCTCTGCAATCTGCATTTCCTTCGCCCGACTGGGGGGGGGTTGAACACCCCCCCCCCCTCTAACCGGCTCGCTAAGTGCACTGAAGATCCGAGAAAATCAGAAAATACATCAACATTCGAACGTTGTCACAAATCATTTCGAGAAATACCATTTCTATGACTATTTTGTCGTTCACTGTCAAAACTCAGTCACGAGAGGTTCGAGCAGAAGGTCAAATTTTCGCACATATTCAAAGAACATCGCTCCAGAAACCCCAAAATATCTCGGAAACTATGCTATCTAGAAACAAACGTTAAAAAACTATCGCTAGCCATTGCAATTTTCAATCACATGTATGTCCGCAAAATTAACCTCAGGACAATAGTTTAGGCTCTACAGGTCATTAAAGTCAAAAATGATAATTTGGGGAAAAGAAATCGCGAATAACTTCTTACCCAACAAAGATAACGCAATACTGTTTAAGTCATCGTGTTTGTCTCGTCAAGGCGCTTTTCAATTTGTCAAGTTCGATCATGTTAGGTCAACTTAAAAAAATGACCTCAGGTCAAGGTCAAGTGGTGACCCAAGTAGGTCATGCTGCATATCAGAAGATGTTCTTGACTGAGCCAAACACAGTGGCGATAAGTTTATGACTTTCTCTAATCGTCTTATGTACAGAGTATTGACAAGTTGGTGAGGTCTCGGTAATGACCTCAGATGACCGCCCGTAAGGATCCCTGAGCAAAAAGAAACTTACTGCACCTGATCAACTGCCATAATATCCTATATTACATTGTCCAGATAGGAAATGGACTGATATCGTCGATATAAAAAAGGATTTGAATATTTCCTCTAGAACTTGATAAATGGGAGGCTCTCACAAAATTGACCGACCTCAGGTCACGCATAAAAAAATCCGAGATAAGTTCTCACCATTTTGTAGAATGCTGCGATGAACTTGATGTAAACTAAAAAGTTTGAGTATCGTACTACCGAGTTAGAACTGTGGTCATGGCACGACCGCAAACTGTTTTTTAGGTGGGGTCACTTGACCTGACCTGGTGACCTGACCTGACCCGATACGAAACTTGAATTTTCACAAAATGTGCGGATTGGATCAATGATAAGGTATGCCAAATTTGGCGGCGCTACGCGCTGCCGTTTTTTCGTTATCTTGAAAAAACAAGAGGGGGTGTTCAAACACCCCCCAGTGGGGCGCGGGTTAATGCAATTTTAAAGGTTTGATATCGTTCCCATAGAAACTGTGGTCATAACACGACCACAAACTTTTTAGGAGGTGGGGTCACTTAACCTGAACACTTGACCTCACTTGATCTGATTTAATCCGACACGAAACTTGAATTTTCGCGAAGTGTGCGGAAAGTATCAATGATAAGTTATGCCAAAATGTAGCGGCGTTACACGCAGCCGTTTTTTCGTCACCTCGATAAAACCGCATGGGGGTGTTCACCCCCCCCCCTCCAGTGGGGCATGGATTAATTGAGATACGAAATTAGTTGTGACACCGTCGTGTTGGTATCGTGAAGGCGCTTTCAATCATGATTGTCATTTATTTACAAGGTTTGGTTAACCTAGAAATGTAACCTCAGGCCGAGGTCAACTGGTGACCCAATAAGATCATGCTGTACAGCGGGAGACGCGTCTAGACCAGACTAAGACATTGGTGCTGTTTTCATTTTGCTATCTTTATTTTATCGAGAGGCATTGACAAAAAAGTGTTGGTGGCCTCGGATGACCTCCGCTAACCCTGTAGGGATACTAGAACAGAGAATGCATCTTGGTCTTCAAGAATGGTCTTCTACGAGGTCCACTCCAGAAGTTTTGAGACTGCCCTCGTAGAAGCCCTATTAACTGTCGTTCTCACATATCCTTACCACACTTGTCATAAACGCACGTGCGTAATTTCGTTTTTCTACGTTGCAGGAGACGGCCAGGACATCACCCTGAACACAACAGGTCACAAGCGGCTTGTCACAGTGACCAGAGTAAAAAATGCAGTCAGGTCGTGAAGACAACTTGGAGGCTCGCTATGCGATAAATTTTGTGTTAAACTTGTAAATAAGCCCGTGGAAACATTTGACATATACAACTGCATATGGAAGAGACTTTTATGAGCGTGCCACTGTGTTCCGGTGACTATATATTTAATCTACAAGTTGTCCGTCCCGTCCGTCCATCCATATCCGTCGTAACGCGACGTCATACACAATGCGCTAATAGCTCAATGACGGCTTCAAGTAGGTACAACGAAAATTAGCACGCAGGTCTGGCTGGTCAGGCCATACAATCGTATCAAAATTTGTGTCTGATCGAATAACTGTTCGGACGCAAGTACGCGCCAAAGCGCGCTCGTCACTGCCGTCCGCTAAACATGGAAAATCAAAAATTCGAAAATCGCTCAAAACTGTGCACTACCGCAGCCGCCCCGTTCCCGGGCCGATAGCCGCAAACCGAGGGTCCGCAGCAGCATGCCATTAACACATTTCGATAGAGAACAGATAGAGTAATGGCCCTATTGGTGACTTTTTGGAGTGTTCCCAAAACTGAAAGAGAACTCAAGGGGCCGCCGTTTTGAGGATGTGGAGGAGATGAAGGAGGCTGTGACAGAAGCCCTGGACACCTTCACTTTGGAGGACTACCAGCCGGCCTTCAAGAAGTGGCTGGAGCACTACAACAAGTGCATTGAACTCGGGGGTCCTACTTCGAGAGTGGCTGAAGTTTCATGCTTCTCTGACATAAATAAATGTCTCTACGGAAAAAGTCTCATAACTTCTGGAGTGAACCTCGTATCTTGATTTTATCGAGTTATTTGCAAAAAAGTGCTGGTGGCTTCGGATGACCTCCGCTAACCCTGTAGGGATACTAGAACAGAGACTGCACCTTGGTCTTCAAGAATAGCCTATGACAACATGACACAGAAGAAATTGGGCTGATGTCATGCGTATCCTCATGGAATGGAAAGCATTTGAATATTTCCCCGCTGACTTATAATGAAGAGTTCAAGAAATTGACCTGACTTTAGGTCACTGATATAAAAAAATCCGGGATAAATGAACTGTAAGTAATATTTTGTTTTCATAAAATCCTTTAAGTACGAGACCGATCAACAAAATCTCTGGCTTTGGCAGCACCGCATTTTTTGGGAGTTGGGGTCACATGGCCTGGCCTGGTGACCTGACCTGACATGACCTTAAGTAACAACATAGTGAGAGCTGAACAAAAGATGAATGGAGGTACTGTAAATTTGGTGGCGCTACGCACCGCGGTTTTCCCGATATCGAGGGAAAACCTGAGGGGGTGGCTAAACGCCCCCCCCCCGGCCCGGCGCAGTTTAAACAAGTAAATATATTGATAAATGATAAAGGACACTTAAACAATAAACTTTTATAATTGTATGATAACAATAAATATTAGTAGAAGGTTAAAAAATTCCATATCATGTCCGTTCCAAAGTCTGATCCAATATGACAATGTTAACCGAAAAGTGTTCGGTGAGTCCGAAATCCTTAGCAACACACAGGTGCGTGGTATTTTTTCTCGTTAATACACCTTTTTGCACTCGCATTTGACCAATGGGTAAAACTATTTTAAAC